>JADBJO010025939.1:10000-23141 GCA_016801955.1 Conus betulinus | reverse complement strand
AGGACATGCTTCACTGTTTGTTTTTCATGGCAGAGGGGGCATGAAGGATCGTCTGTTTTTCCCCACTTCACCAGGTTTGCATTGAGAGGGCAGAAGGTCATATGCAGATCTGAGAATGAAGCTGATCCTGAGAGGGGCCATGTGCCAAATGTCATTCCAAGTGAGACTTCTTTGGAGTGCATTCTCCCACGATGTCCATTGCCCTTGCTGGCTCTGCTGGACTGTTTTTTGGAGTCTTTGTTGGTCTTCTTCTTTTCTCATCTCCTGAATCATCATGTCTCTTTGGCTTTTCCTTTGGCCTTTGACCACCATTCAGTTTTGGTCGCCCCCCAACCTTGTCTGTTGGTCTGTGTGTGTCCTGTTATTTCTCTGATCTTGAGACTTTCTTTTGCAGAATCCATCGCCTCTTGAACTTTCCATTTTCTGCCTGTCTTCAGCTGGGGCTTGATTGCTTCAATCACTTTGTCTCCTGAGTCCTCCAGCATGCTTTGAAGTCTGATCTTCCCTGCTTTATATTCCTCCAGGATGGATTTCAGTGGTAGTTTCAGCTTTGCTTGGCGACAGTACAGCGCTATGTCAGTCAGACAGGGTGGACGCCAAGCCATTTCCTTATGAACTTGTTGATTTTGGATTCCATTCTTGCCTCCACCATGCTGGTGCAGATATCGTATATCATCGAGGCCATAGGAGCTTTGGTATCAGCATGAACTGCAGACACCAGACCTTGTATTTTCCAGGGAGCCCACACTGGTCAATGGTCTCCAAGTCTTCTTCCGACATCTGTTTGGTTTCTTTTGCTCTTCGTGTGTCTTTCAGCGTATCATCATACCATCTTTCAAGGCTCTTGACTGGCTCTTCTGTGACTGTTGAATGGTCTGGTTGGCAACACTGAAGACCAGAGATTCGGCCCTTTTCCCATTCCTCAGTGAGAGATTCCGTGAATTCTTTGGCTTGAATTTCATTCTGGATGAGGCAACTATATCGTCCAGCCTCTCCAGCACGTGACGTGTCTCGTCTTCTCTGGATGAAATCACTGTAGTGTCATCCATGAAGGCCTTGAGAGGGGGCATCTTGTATCCATCGCCAAGGTCTGTTTGTCTTGCGTTGCTTGTTGCTGCTTTCAAGATGACTTCCATTGCCAACACGAACAGTATTGGGGAAATTGCACAGCCCATTGCAATGCCCACTTCCAAGTTGATCCAATCTGTTGTGTACTCCTTGGTAGAGAACCGCATTGAGAAGCCACTGAAGTACTTCTTGAGCATGTCGCGGATGTTCTTTGGCACAGGGTAAAATCTCAAGAGCCAACTGTGTCATCTCGTGGGGTACAGATCCATATGCGTTTGCCAGGTCAAGCCACACTACGTCAAGGTCTCTCTTTTCTGTTTTAGCTCTTTGAATTGCGTCCAGATCATTGTGGCGTGTTCTACACAGCCAGCCACGCCTGGGATGCCACCTGTCTGGACTGACACATCCAAGTACTTGTTTTCCATGAGGTACTTGGTCAGTCTTGCTGCCATGACCGAGAAGAAGATTTCCCTTCGACGTTCAGTAGTGATATTGGCCTGATCTGGCTGGTGTCACTTGAGTTTTGCTCTTTGGGGATGTACACACCATCTGCCATCATCCACTGGCCGCTGATCTTCTGATTTCTCCAAGCTGATCGCAACAGCCTGTGGAGCCACTCCAGCACCTTGGGACATTTCTTGTACAGCTGGTAAGGTATTCCGTTTGGCCCTGGTGATGATTTGGTTCTGGATTTGTCGACCACCTTCTTGATTCCCGCCAACGTTGGAGGCTTGTCATTGAACTGTTCCTCAGGGTTGGTTGGCCACACCAGACCTTGGATGTCGAGTGGTGCTTTGCTCTGTGAGTCAGAGTACGTTTTCCTAAGATGCTGCTCAAGAACTCCTTTGTCCACACTTAGGGTCCCAGATTTTGGCTGCTCAAACAGAGTTCTGGCAAACTGGAAGGGGTCTCTGAAGAAGCGCTCTTGTGTCTTCTTTTTGCTCTTCCTCTTCCTCGCAGATTCCGCTTTGCTGAGGGCGCTGTGTTTTGCTTTCAGGTCTTCCCAGAGTTTTCCAAGCCTTGTTTTTCAGCTGGCAGTGCGGTCTTCATTTGCTCTTGAGGTTTTTTCTTTCGGACCCTGATCTTGTCCATCTCTTCTTGGCGTCTGGATTTCTTTGGAGGTGTTTTTTTCTTTGGGTAGTTTTGCTCCATAGGCGTCTCTACATGTGGCATACACAATGTCCCCATATGTGGCTAGTTTGTGTTCCAAGGTGCTTTTCCCTATCAGTGCATCGAGTCTTTGGACGATTTTTGCATCCAGTTTCTCCCAATCTTCAGTCTCGTTTGCTCGTGGCAGGTTGAGTTTCAGGCGCCTGGCATCGAGGGCCTGTGCAAATTCGAGAGAGAGAGAGCGGAGAGAGGAGAGAGAGACAGACAGAGACTGGCAGACAGAGACAGAGAGAGAGAGAGAGGAGAGAGAGAGAGAGAGAGAGAGAGGAGAGAGAGAGAGAGAGGAGAGAGACAGAGAGGAGAGAGAGAGAGGAGAGGAGAGAGAGAGAGACAGAGAGAGACAGACAGACAGAGGAGACAGACAGACAGACAGACAGACAGACAGAGAGAGAGAGAGAGAGAGAGAGAGAGAGAGAGAGAGGGAGAGAGAGAGACAGAGATATAGAAGAGAGAGAGAGAAGAGAGAGAGTGAGACAGACAGAGAAGAGGGAGACAGAGAGACAGACAGGAGGAGATGGGAGAGGAGAGGAGGAGAGACAGAGAGAGAGAGAGGAGAGAGAGGCGGAGAGAGAGACAGACAGAGACAGAGAGAGAGAGAGAGAGAGAGAGAGAGGAGAGAGAGAGAGAGAGAGACAGACAGACAGACAGACAGACAGACAGACAGACAGACAGACAGAGACAGTGAGAGGCAGAGACACAGAGGGAGGGAGAGAGTCTGGGTTATTCCAATGACGTCAAGTCAAGTCACAATGCTTTCCTTGTTGGACAAGGGGAAGTGAATCACCATGCCAGTTCAACTGGCGGAGGTCTCTCTCTTTTTCTGTTGCTCAGTGTAAGGATGTGTGCAATACGTATGCGCAAGCAAATGTGACTGTGTGCGCGCGCGCGCGTATGTATGTGTGTGTGTGTGTGTGTGTGTGTGTGTGTGTGTGTGTGTGTGTGTGTGTGTGTGTGTGTGTGTGTACATGCACGCGCGCGTGTATCTGAAACTATCAAAGCCTGTCAGTCCACGTGCTATGTGTATTCTCTCTTCTCCTGACAGTGACCATTGTCTCTGTCTACCCTGGCGTAATGGGAACGACTGAAAGCATTGAGATGGCTCCACAACAACTCCTGTCAGTTTGAGACCAGTGTGTGTTCTCTCATCCCTGACAGTGACCATTGTCTCAGTCTGTCCTGGCTATAGTGATGACAACCACTGAAGGCTTTGAAATGGCTCCAAAACAATCAAACCAGTTAGTGTGAGTGCTGTGTGTGTTCTCTCATCCCCTGACACTGACAACGAGTTGACTCTGTCCATCCTGAACTAATGGCCACTCACATCTAAGATCTTTCTCAAATAGTCAGAAGAATGTCTCTAAAAATGACACCTCTACAAAGTCACTGTCCTTAACAGTAACAACAGCACTAGACATTTCCACAATGTCACTGTCCTTAATACAAAAACAGCACTAGATATGTCTACAATGTCACTGTCCTTAACAGTAACAACAGCGAGAGTGTGTGTGCGTGTGTATGTGTAAAACAAAATGAAAAACTTACATTAATTAAGTCCTTTGTTTCATCTATGTTGGTTCCGTTTCCGTATAATGCAACACATCATCAGAGTGAGTGTGCCAGTACACCACACATTAGTACATTAACAAAACCCAGACACTTTGTATCAATTGCCAAAACACTAAAATCAGCAAAAATATGTCCATTTGTAAAAGAACATACAGACTATATGCATGGTGTGTAAGAGATTGGCTGGGAAAGAAAAGAAGAAAAAAAAAAAAGAGAAAAAAAAATAGTAGTGGAAATTATTTTTGTTTTTGGTTTTTCGCTTTTTTTTTCAGATAAAGAGGACAGTGTGAAGCACCAAAAAATGAAGACGTGGATTTTGGCCTTAGGGAAGAAAAAAAAAACAGAAAAAATAATAAAAAGAAAAAAAAATTGAAAAAGAGAGAAGGGAAAAATCTCACCACATTATGAGCTCCATTTATCCGAGAACTGATGCCACAAAAAAAAGGAACAACAGCACTTGATATGTCCACAATGTCACTGTCCTTAACAGTAACAACAGCACTAGACATGTCCACAATGTCACTGTCCTTAACAGTAACAATAGCACTAGACATGTTCATAATGTCACTGTCCTTAACAGTAACAACAGCACTAGACATGTTCATAATGTCACTGTCCTTAAGTGTAACAATGCCACATGTCCATAATGTCACTGTCCTTAATAGTAAGAACAGCACTAGATGTATCAACAATTTTCACTGTCTTTAACAATAACAGCAGCACTAGACATGTTCACGATGTCACTAATCTTAACAGTAACAGCAGCAGCACTAGACATGTCCACAATGTCACTGTCCTTAACAGTAACAGCAGCACTAGACATGTCCACAATGTCACTAATCTTAACAGTAACAGCAGCACTAGACATGTCCACAATGTCACTAATCTTAACAGTAACAGCAGCACTAGACATGTCCACAATGTCACTAATCTTAACAGTAACAGCAGCACTAGACATGTCCGCAATGTCACTCATCTTAACAGTAACAGCAGCAGTAGACATGTCCAATGTCACTAATCTTAACAGTAACAGCAGCACTAGACATGTCCACAATGTCACTGTCCTCAACAGTAACAACAGCACTAGACATGTCCACAATTTCATTGTCCTTAACAGTAACAACAGCACTAGACATAGCAACAGTGTCATGTTCAAAAGGAAACACGTTAGAAATGTCTGAGTCTCTCTCTCTCTAAGGTCCTGGTCAGAGGACTGGGAGGAGAGGGAGAGGACGGTGGGACTGGAATACTAGAATTGAATGATGTAGGATGGTCACCAAAAAAAATGCAGGTTAAGTGGGGGGAGGTGTAAGAATTTAAATGGAATGATGAAGATGATCACCAACAAAATACAGATTAAGTGGGGGGAGGTGTAAGAATTTAAATGGAATGATGATGGATGATCACCAACAAAATGCAGGTTAAGTGGGGGGAGGTGTAAGAATTTAAATGGAATGATGAAGGATGATCACCAACAAAATGCAGATTAAGTGGGGGGAGGTGTAAGAATTTAAATGGAATGATGAAGGATGATCACCAACAAAATGCAGATTAAGTGGGGGGAGGTGTGGGGATCTAAATGTAATGATGGAGGATGATTACCAAATTAGATATTGGTCAAGGGGGGGGGGGGGGGGGGGGGGCTTAATGGAGTGATGGGGGATGGTCACCACCATTACATCAGTCACGTGAGAGGGGTGTGCTCGGGGAGGGGGGACAGGGGTAGACGACGTCCATCAGCCAGGAAGGGCAGCTTGTCCAGAAGAGGACCAACTCTGATTTCAGTCCTCCATGTTCTGCCACAGCAGGTCTTTGGGCCAAGAGCTACAGGTGACAGGTCTTTGGGCCAAGAGCTACAGGTGACAGGTCTTTGGGCCAAGAGCTACAGGTGACAGGTCTTTGGGCCAAAAGCTACAGGTGACAGGTCTTTGGGCCAAGAGCTACAGGTGACAGGTCTTTGGGCCAAAAGCTACAGGTGACAGGTCTTTGGGCCAAAAGCTACAGGTGACAGGTCTTTGGGCCAAGAGCTACAGGTGACAGGACTTTAGGCCAAGAGCTAGGTCTTGGGCCAAGAGCTACAGGTGACAGGTCTTTGGGCCAAAAGCTACACAGGTGACAGGTCTTTGGGCCAAGAGCTACAGGTGACAGGACTTTGGGCCAAGAGCTACAGGCGGAGTGACGCTGACAGAAACCGTGTGTACTGAGAACAGAGGAGCCCATACTCAAGGCCTAGGTCAGCTCACTCTCTCAACTCACTATCCACAATGCCTGTTGTCAAAGGGGAAATGGACTGAGAATCTAGCTTACCCTCACTGTCCAGACCACTGATTCTGATTGCCTGAGTGAAATGGATGAGAACTTAACACACCTCACTGTCCACACCACTGATTGTCTGAGTGAAATGGATTGAGAACTTAACACACCTCACTATCCACACCACTGATTGTCTGAGTGAAATGAATTGAGAACCTAGTACACCCTCACTGTCCACACCACTGATTGTCTGTGTGAAATGCATTGAGAACCTAGTACACCCTCATTGTCAACACCACTGATTGTCTGTGTGAAATGCATTGAGAACCTAGTACACCCTCACTGTCAACACCATGGATTGTCTGTGTGAAATGGATTGTTAACCTAATACAGCCTCACTCTCCCAACTCACTACCCACACCTTTATTGTCCAGGGGAGAAATGGATAGGGGACCTAACACAGCCACACTCCCCCAACTGACTACCCACACATTTATTGTCCAGGGGAGAAATGGATAGGGGACCTAACACAGCCTCACTCCCCCAACTCACAACCACAGTGCCTGTTGCCGAGGTGAAAAATGAACTAGGAACCTAGCATAGCCTCAGCCCCCACCCCCACCCTCAGCGAACTCACTGCGCATAATATCTATTGCCCAGGAGGGAAATGAATCCTAATATAGCCTGATTGGTGTGTGTGTGTGTGTGTGTGTGTGATGGGAGGAGCTACGGTTTACGCGTGCAGGACATGTGTGTGATGACTGGCTATGTAGGCCAGCGCACAGCCTGGCCTGGGCATCAATAGCGGCAGATAGGGTGACGCGGCGTTGACGTCACACCTTGCAAGCTGCTGTAACTAGCAGGCAGACCTGGAGTCTACCAGTAGGCGTCTGACTGTCACCACGTACAACTCTTCAACCAATCAGCAGACAGACCTAGGGCCCGGCATTGGGTGACTATCACTACCATTAGACGTGCAGCCATCGCCTGTTTTGTGACCTCCACAGATCTACAGAGCGCTAGGTTTGTTTTCTTCAAAGACAAAAATTGGTAGGTTTCCTTTTCGTTTCATTATCTAAATCTCTGCTCGAAGGTCATGTTTTATGGTCACAGTTTATCATCACAGCTCAGCACTAGGAAAAAAGTGTCAAGGTGTCGATGCCATTCGGAGTTCCTGAATCAAGATGTAATCAGTTAACGTGACGAGAGAGTCATGTCACACCAATCTGTCTCACAGACGTGCAGTATCAGTTTCTTTAGACCAACATATCCCTTAAACATGTTAGGTAGCTGCCAACCCACGTGAATTCTTCTTGATTTCCCCTGATTAAAGAATATACCAGAAATCCTGAGTGTAATGAAGAAATCGAGAAATCAAACATTTTGTATGAATGTGTTGGGCCTTGGTGGTCATTTCTGAACAGGGATGATAAAGTATTGCACACTGATACTGAAACGATGTTTTGTGGACGTTGGCAAGTAGAGAATGGAAAATGGATTATCTTTCAAGACTTTGCTGCTGAAGTGAATGTGTACCACTTCTGTGCACCACACAAAATTCGCTTGAACACTTCAGCTTTCAGAAACTCTTTTCCCACTAAGTCATACTGCATTATTTACGTATGTTAGGGAAAGGCAAAACTATAATTTACTGACAAAAGAGAAAAAGAAAGGAATTTGATGAAAAACAAATTATAGATTGGAAGTATCTGTTAACGACCCTAAATTATTCTGGTCTACCATTCGATTGATCAGTAGAAAGCCAGTAATTTACAATGAAATCAGCTCACAACAACGGTATATGAACATTTCTGCAGTGCATTCAATGGATTTGATAACGACTGTGAAGGTTTGAGCGTAGATATTGATAGTGACGAGCAAATTACCGATGAACCACTGTTTAATGATCAGATAACAAGAAATGAAGTCTTAAAGAGTATAAAACACATCAAATGTGAAAAAAAGTGCTGAGCCAGACAAAGTAGTGGGAGGAATGTTCAAATGTGCTAACTCTGTTGTAGTTGATTGCTTGGTTAATCTTAACGTGGTGTTTGATAAGGGAATCTTTCCAGAATCTTGGTGTAAATCCATAACAGTTCCTCTTCACAAGAAAGGTGATAGTAACAATCCTGACAACTATTGAAGTGTTGCACTGACGAGTATTGTTAATAAAATGTATACACATATACTTAACAAAAGATTAAAAGCATGGGCAGAGAGAGAAGAGAAAATAATGGAAGAGCAGGCTGGATTCCGATCCAAATATAGTGCAATAGATCATATATTACTCTGTATGCTTTAGTACAAAAATACTTATCAACAAAATCCAAATTGTATGGTGCATTTATTGATTTCCAGAAAGCGTTCGATTCAGTCAACAGAAATGTTCTATGGTATATTTTTGAGGAATACTGGCATAAATGGGAAGTTGTATGCAGCTGTTCATTGAATGTGTGAGTCTCTGCTTGCATGTGTTCGAGAGAAAGGGGCTTTTACTGATTATTTCAGCTGCCCACGGGGAGTAAAACAAGGGTGTCTGCTTAGCCCATTTTTGTTCACATTCTTCATAAAACGAACTAGCGATAGAGTTATCGAGGGGAGGGAAGCATGGAATGCAAATGTTACCTGGTGCTGCTGACTTAGCCCTAATGCTTTATGCCGATGATGTTATCCTCCATGCAGATACCCCTACTGGTTTGCAAAATCAGTTGGACACATTGAAAAGGGAATCAGATAGGTTAAAATTAACAGTGAATCTAAACAAAACTAATGTAATGGTTTTTTTTTAGAAATGGTGGTTACTTATCAAAATATGAAAGATGGTTTTATGGTGGAGTAATCTAAATAAAACTAATGTAATGGTTTTTAGAAATGGTTGTTACTTATCAAAATATGAAAGATGGTTTTATGGTGGAGTAGAAGTTAGAGTGACAAGCAGCTATAAATACGTTGGGATGTCTTCACAACAACATTAAGCTTGAGTAAGGGCTGGCTTGAGATGTGCAGAAAGGGAAAGAGAGGTGTCATGGATATTCTGAGAACTATGAAAAAAATTGAACTCAAATGATGTGAATCTATTGTAGAAATTATCTGATTCACAGATACAGCCTATTTTGACATGTGCATCAGAATCTGGGGAATGTTGGGTAACAGTCAAATGGAAAAAGGTCATACCTATGCAATAAAACGTATTATCCACGTACCATTGCACGCATCTAATAAAATGGTTTATGGCGAAAGTGGACGATACCCTCTATTTATTATGACCCATGTTAGATGTATTAACTATTGGCTGAAATTAGTAAACCTACCAATAACCAGACTATGTCCAGGCGTATGAAATGCTCATGCTGCGACATGAAAACGGAAAAATGTACTGGGTCTCCTGTATTCAGAAAATGTTGACAGAGAATGGTTTTGGCATACATTGGTTGTCACAAGGAGTCAGTAATAAAGCGCAATTTATTTCAGAATTCAAGGACCGTTTAATTTGTACTTATAAACAAAACTGACATGCTGGTATGGATGGAAACGATAAATACGACTGGTTCCTCTCATTTAAAAGTAATCTTGAAGCAGAGAAGTATCTTAAAATGCATAAGTGGCATAAATATAGTTTAGCAAAATTTCGAGCCAGAACACTCGGCCTTTATGTCAACCAAAGCTGGTTTGAGAAATGGAATAACAAAGCTTGTCAAATGTGCACAGAAAGAGACAGTGTTGAAAATGAAGTACATTTTGTGTTTGATTGTCCCGAATATGCCAATATCGCAGAGGTTTTAACATTTTCAATGAATCAGTTGCTCAAAGAAGAGATTTAATAGCGATATTATCAAGTGAGAACGAGAACATGATAATAGAATTTGCGAAGTATATATCGCAGAAGCTAGCACTTTTGGTAAAAAAGAACATGCTGAAAGGAAAAGATAATCACTTACTGTAACCTGATAGTCTATGTCAATGGTATACAGTGTGTGCGTGCGCGCGCGCGCGTGTGTATGTGTGGGGGGGGGGGGGGGGGTGGGGGGGAGGGGGGAGGGGGGTCGTGTGTGGATGGACGGGTGCTTGATTCATTGATCCTTTTTGTAAGTTATATGTATGGTGAGTTTGTAACATCACGAGGGAAGCGTTTTGTATTTGTTTCCTTTTTAATCGCTGTTGCTGAATATGACTTATGATATCCCTTTGCCAACAGGGCCTTTGCTAATGGCAATAAAATTGTGTCAGTGTCAGTCAGTATCATGCTGCATTATTTTCTCTTTCGTTATATATGATTCATATGCGTTCATTGTACAAAAACGTTTCAGCCAGTAGATCTTTGCTTGTTTTTTTGATGGCACTTTGTCCTCAACAAAGGTGGTGTGCATTGAAAATGTGTGTCCAAGATGGGTTATTCATTCTTGTTTGAATTGTATAGGATAGTCCAAGCATATCCACTTTATTAAACACAAAAAAGGTAAAACTATGTGAAAGAGCTTTTTTCCCTTTATGCTCAGACTAATACACTTTTCTTATCCATGTATTTATAGCTAATTATAGCATGATCAAACATGTTTCAATTTTGGGAACATTTAAAGCAATATCTTTGCACATTTAACCATCGTCTTCCTACTAACTCTGTCGTGTTTTTTGTTCTGCACAATCCAAAACGCGCTTGCTTTCTGGAGATCTGCCATGAAATCACCAGAAGAATCGGGCAATTGAATCCATTGGTGAATCAGCTTTGAAAAAGCCCACAAATTCCGAACAACGACTCTCACCAGCAAGGTAGTATTTCTGTTCGACTAAACTTAAATAATGCTATCAAGTCTTCATTATGTCGTTCGATTAAGTGTCTGGCAATACTTTATCTCACATGCTGGCAGGTGCTGGATATCATCACTCTTTCAGGGTCCCACTTTGTTCTCAAGCATGGTGAGTACGTTTTGGTAGTTTGTTTTCATGGAGTCCATCCAACTTGCTCGGGTTTTATCTACATTAATGAGCAAACCAGAAAACAGTCCAAGCATTCCTGTGTTCAAAAGGCATTTCTTTTCTCTCCAGTCTTCATCAACCAAACGTCATAAGAATTTCATGGTCTGCTTCACTGATAATGATTCCCTGTATGTCTTTGTTTTTACGAATCGTTGTTGGCATTAACTCAGCACATATAATGAATAAGTAAGTGGAGATTTAGTTCCCCTCTCTAACCCCCCCCCCCACCCCACCCCCGTGTGTGTGTGTGTGTGTGTGTGTGTGTGTGTGTGTGTGTGTGTGTGTTTTGAAATGTTATAGTATACCTTAATGCGTTTTCACAGAACCAAGGAAGCGCTGTTTCAATCTAAAAAGTAAATCAACCCATAGGTGAATGTGAGCGTTCAGTTACTGAGTCCAGTTGCAAAGTCCTTACATATTCTCCAATATAACGGTTTACCTTAAAACTTATTTCATCTTTGCGGATGATTGAAGGTAATTCAACTTAAATTATAATGGCAATACGATCAAAGACATAAGAGCAAGCTTTGTTTATAATTGAATGTTTCTTGCAGTCATTGCAACACCAAGCTGCTCTGTAAGGTGCTGGAATGGTGCTCGGTTACTTATCCTTGGAATTTATTAGTTATTGTAATTCATTCAAGAACTGGCCCTCAGCACTTGTGTCTTAATAGGTTATCTTTTTATATTTTCTACTTTTCACAAGAAAATTATCTTGTTTTGCTCTTTCATGATTTTATTTTGCTTCTTAGGTGGCACCTTTGTTGTTTTTTTGAAAAAATCAACGAACATACTATGGTATTGCACACCAGCCTTCTTCTGGGATAGCATTCTTCTTAAAAAACCGAAAAGGCAGAGGGGTCAAGTTATCACTTTCCACGGTCACTGAGGAAAACAATCGGGTTTCGAAATGTCTGTATCTGACCAGGAGTTACATGTTAGTTTCCCCCCATTAGAGTTTGTTTCCGCCTTGGAGACTATAAGCTTGCTGAAGGCTCATTTTGAGAGGCCTTTATTATTCCCATTCGCCCACTAAATCACATACTGTTAGTTAGGCCGAATTATCTACCACTGCAGATATGAATGCTTATCCCCCCCATTTCTTCAGTCTAAGACATAAGAGCACGCTTTGTTTATAATAATTGAACATTTCTTGCAGTCATTGCAACACCAAGCTGCTCTGTAAGTTGCTGGAATGGTGCTCGGTTAGTCATCCTTGGAATTTATTAGTTTATTGTATATATATATATATATATATATATATATATATATATATATATATATATAGAGAGAGAGAGAGAGAGAGAGAGAGAGAGAGAGAGAGAGTTTTACTTAATACCAAACTTATCTCCAGGGTTCAATGTACTGCTTAGTTTGACTGGCGGCTAGCGAAGCGAAAAATGTCAAGAATTTGAAATATTGGTCCCTGAAAACTACCATGAAGAACGACACCAGATATTAAAAGACCATACACTACAGCCACCAGCCACCAGATATTAAGTAATCCTTATACCTTAATCCGCTATACCTTAAAAGAAAATCCAATCTGCTTAAGCAATATAGACGTGATTTCCCCCTCTTCTCTCTGGTTATTTTATCAGGTGTGCAGACAATAGACGTGATTTTCCCCTTTTTTTTCCTCTGGTGATTTTATCTGGTGTGCAGATAATACAGACGTTCATCCAGGTTACAGAACTGACCGTCCAAGGATTTGCTTGAACGTTGAGGTTGGTAAAACTAACAACAACTCTGATTATTTGATTATTTAAAACAAAAAAAAAAAAAGAAAGAAAAAAAAGAAGACGTAGAAACAAGCCAGTACTGCTTGGAAGTGTAATGGTTCACTCACTTTTAAGACATGGACAACATGTTAAGGAAAGCAAGGAAATTAATCACTTTGTTATCAGACGAAATGATCTTTTCACAGTCTGACCTAATTCATTCTGGCGGTTGTCAGGATTGATCTTTTCTTTTAGCGCAACCTAATTTATATTCTGGTGGTTGAAGTAAAGTGTCGTTTTAATTATGGTCTAATTTGATTGGTGGGTGTAAATATCTATTTAAAAAAAACAGCTGTAACCAATTTCATTGTGTTGCTTACAGGGACTGA
>JADBJO010025939.1:0-5000 GCA_016801955.1 Conus betulinus | reverse complement strand
CCCTGTAAAGATGAGTTTTCAATGCGAGTTCAATTTTTTTTTTCTCACTTGGTACATGACACTGATTTATACGGAATGAAGAAGGAAGAGTGGGAGACCAGTGCTACCCTTGAGCGTCAGTTGAAAGCACGTCTTTCTGATAAACTCGGTCGTTCTGGCAGTGTGGAGACGGATCATGTGCACCACCTTAGCAGCAAGCCTGACTCCCCAGTGATTGCCAGACTGACAGTTTACAACAAGCCTGACTCCCCAGTGGTTGCCAGACTGACAGTTTACAACAAGCCTGACTCCCCAGTGGTTGCCAGACTAACAGTTTACAACAAGCCTGACTCCCCAGTGGTTGCCAGACTAACAGTTTACAACAAGCCTGACTCCCCAGTGATTGCCAGACTAACAGTTTACAACAAGCCTGACTCCCCAGTGGTTGCCAGACTAACAGTTTACAACAAGCCTGACTCCCCAGTGGTTGCCAGACTAACAGTTTACAACAAGCCTGACTCCCCAGTGGTTGCCAGACTGACAGTTTACAACAAGCCTGACTCCCCAGTGATTGCCAGACTCACATTTTACAACAAGCCTGATTCCCCAGTGATTGCCAGACTGACAGTTTACAACAAGCCTGACTCCCCAGTGATTGCCAGACTCACATTTTACAACAAACCTGACTCCCCAGTGATTGCCAGACTCACAGTTTACAACAAGCCCGAGTCTCCAGTGGTTGCCATACTAACAGTTTTACAACAAGCCTGATTCCCCAGTGATTGCCAGACCAACAGTTTTCAACAAGCCTGATTCCCCAGTGATTGCCAGACTGACATTTTACAACAAGCCGGATTCCCCAGTGATTGCCAGACTAACATTTTACAGGGATAAAGAGAGAATTTTGAGGGAAATGACAAAACTGAAGGGAGTTAAATAGGTGTGGACTTTTCAGTGTGTATGCGTGAGATCAGGATTTATTGACTGTTTCACAAAAAAAAAAAGCGCAGAAGGTAAGAGGGTGTCTATGGTGTATGATCATCTGATTATTGAGAGGAAAAAAGTAGTCTGCCTGCTGATGGTGCCAGTCTGGTGGAAAGCAAATGTGAGGGGGCGTCCGGAAAATTTTGCGTTGTGCGTTAACGGGAAATGGTGAGTGAGTCTGAATATATGAATGAATGTGATTGTGGGAAAAAATTCTGAATGTGTGTGTTATGAGAATAACACAATGAGTATGGGTAATGTATGTATGGAAGACCACAGTGTTGTGAACGATTATTGTCAAAATGATTTTTGTACGATGGGGAGTGGGGAGAACGGGGGGGTGGTGTGTCTAGTTAGAATCGTAATGATTGTGGTATTGCGTCAGAATCCCGTGATTTTATGACGTCACAGCGCAGGCTTTGGAGCGAAGGTCACTAAAGGGAAAAGACGATGATTCTAAATTTAGACGGGTTGATCCGGTTGCCAAAAATGAACCATCCATGCCAGATTCTCGTCCTAACACGGTGTTGGAACACTCTGGAGAGAGTTCATTTGAGGTCAGGGACACCCCGGGTTATGTTTACATGCCGATTAAAGACTCTGATAGTCCTGTGCGTGAAAGTCGTACGCATGATTATAATACTGTTGTAAATCATATTTGCTCGTATTCGTTCTTAATTTTTATTGTAAATTGTTTGATGTGTAAAATCTACGATCCAGATCTTATTTCCTTTGTGTCATCTTTCTACTTCATTTAGTTGAAACTTTCATTGAATCTTTTGAGTGGTAAAGTGTTTACCATACACTTTGGAGAAAGTAGTTTATACACTTAAGCATTTGTACTTAAAGCATTTGCACATTTACACACGTACACTCTGCCTTACCGGTGTGTAACGATCCATTTTAACTCCCATCCACTTTTTAACTCCCCAGAAGTCAAAATTAGCACGTGTGTCAATTTTAACTCCCCGGGAGTTAAAACAAACCACGCCAGAATGACACCCCCCCCCCCCCCCCCCCTTTCCCTGTTTTAGATTAACTTCCCCACCCCACAACATTCTGTTTTATGTGATAGCCACAATATGAGAAATAAGCATTTAATATACATCCTCCTCCCTCCCTCCCTCCCCTTCTCTCTGTCTGTCTGCCTGTCTGTCTGTCTCCCTCCCTCCCTCTCTCTCTCTCTCTCCTTCTCCCTCTCTTTCCCTCTGCCTTTCTCCCCCTCTCTGTCCCTCTGTTTTGTCTATCTGGTGGCCTATTTGTCTGTCCGGTTGTCTCCGACTCTGTCTGTGTCTATTTGCAATGAAACCTGTCTGATCTTCACTTAGTAGGCTTGGAAGAACCTTTCTTTTATTCTATTTGCGATGCATGCAGACCCAATTTTATACAGAACATTTAAAATTGAAATAGGTCTCCAGGCTTTTTTTATATATTCTCTCTCGATTTATGCGGTTTAGGTATGCAGGTGATTATTCCATCTTTTTGAATGGTTGACAGTTCCTCATCCTTCGCTGACTGATTTAGAGCACGCACTACAAAAGGACCAATTTTTTTCCCAGAAAAATTTATAAAATTCAACTCCAAAACCGTCAGAACCAGGACTTTTACCATTGTTCATGTTTTTCAAAACAAAGCCAGCTTCTTCTAAACTTATTTCTCCATTTAAGGAATCTTGTTTCTTCTCTAGATAGTTTTGGACATTATCGTGTTAAGTCTTTTACATCACATGTATCTGGGTTTCCTTTGGAATGCAGTCGTTTATAAAATAAATGAACTTCTTTATTTCTCTTATTTGGGTCATCTATAAGTGTTCCATTGCTCTCCACCAATTTTGTCATACTTCTATTAACATAGTGCCTCTTTTCTAAATTACAAAAGTAGTTTGATATTTTTCCCCTTCAGCAATCCATTTAGCTCTTGATCTTAATATAGCTCCCTGTATTTTCTTCTCTTTTGAGTGTCACTAGTTGTTGCTGTTTTTCTTTTAACAATTAAAGTCTTCCTCTGTTTCATTTTCTTTGTTTTCTAATACATCGATTTCTTTTAATAAATCATCATCTTTTTTAAGCTTTTTTTTTTTCTCTTCCTCATAGTAGCATATACAATAGTTTTGGATCTTATTTTCATGAGCAAAAAGTGAAACAATTCATCTGAAACAGTAAGTTCAAACACCTTTAAGTGGAATTCGATAGATTGTTTCTGCGTCATACTGTTCTATCGAATATTCACAGATAATTTCATCCGTTGAATTATTTATTTCGTCTGCACATTGTTTGTCTTTTAACAGTTCACAATTAAATTTCCAGAATGTGTTGTGTTTAATAGTTTTCCCAAATTTTAATTTCAGAACAACCATTTAATGATCTGTTCGATATCCAGGTGTGATATCTGCATCTTCAAAATTCAACATAAGATCCTCTGAGATAAGAAAGAAATCTAACCTGCTCTGCTTTAAAGGCGATGGTCTGTGTCATATATAGCGTTTTACATGTGAGTTATTATCTCGCCAAACGTCTGACAGAGCGAAGTCAGTCATCGTGTTTTCAACGGTTTTTTTTTTCTTTTTTTTTTTTTTTTTTTTTTTTTTTTTTTTTTTTTTTTTGCCTTTGGATTGTTTTTATATTGCTATAATTATCATAATCTAAATAAGGATCGAGGACAAGGTTCCAGTCACTAACTAAAAACAAGTGCATGGTTTTCATATTTGTGCATTTTGTCCTATAAGTTTAAATAAAAATTCAGGATTATCTTTATTAGGTCCGTAAATATTTTTCAGCAGAATCTTCTTCTCGAAGGTTGTCTTGGACATAATGATATATAGTTTCCGTTTGAATCCCTTTCTATTTTGCTGATTTTAAATTCAAAATTATTATTAAATAATATTGCAACTCCCCTTGCATTTGACTTAAAGGAGGAGAAAAAACCCCATCTATATCCCCATTCAGACGTTACATACCTTTCAAGTTTTCATTGAGGTGAGTATCCTGAAGGCAGCAGATGCAGTGTGACTTTTTTCTAAGAAAATGAAAGACATCTCTTCTCTTCTGAAGGTCTTCTAGTTTCTGGCAATTTAGGGCCGATATCGTTATGATGCCATGTTAAGTCATAAGGCATTTTGCATAAATACTTTTCTTGTACATCACTTCATATACAAAATGAAAAGCATAATGTGGTTTTTCACATACAAGTAATGAATTAGTCCTTAATTTTTGTCTATGAGAAACCATTTCACCTTGGAAGTACCAACAACAATTATAACAACAGAAACCCATTGCTGTTGATAAAAGGTGAATGAAACTTTAGGGTGGGCTGAATAATGAAGAACCAATTCTTTGCAATACACCGTGTTCGGTACATGAAGAAACCACACGCACAAAAGGCATACTGTGTAAAACACACACACACACACACACACACACACACACACACACACACACACACACACACACACACACACACACAAACAAACAAACAAACAACACAAGAATGGAGGGGGAAAGTATTCTTTATAAATGACAACCGCAATGGAGAGCACGGGACATTGATTACCTGCTAATTAATGCACAGATCCAAACATAATACCATGTGTGAAATAGGGCTATTACAGACAGGGAGGCAGAGGAACAGGGGCAGGGTGGGGAAAATGATTCTCTTTGCCTGCACGCATGTATTCATCTCTGTATGTGTATGTGTGCGCGCGCGCGCACAATTGTGTGCATAACAACACGCGCACGCGCGCGCACACACATGCGCGCGCGCACACACACACGTGTGTTTTCACCGATAAACTAAACAAGTGCTAAAAACAATGTGTACATTTTCAAGTAAGATGGATATGAACCCCCAAGCAATAACAATAACAATAGCAATGACAATGAGATAATGACCACCACCCTGAGATGAACAAGAACAAAAGGTAGACCAAAATGGCAACAATTACCAACAGTTGCCACCACTGACATTGTCTGTGTCCCCCCCATCGTCATGCACACAAGCGACCTTCTGCATTCCATTTGAGAATATGCAGTGACACAACA
>JADBJO010025938.1:12500-23143 GCA_016801955.1 Conus betulinus | reverse complement strand
GGCGCAGACGACTTATAAGAGATAAATGACAAATGTTCTCGCAAACATGACAGTTTTCTGGATACCAGCAGCTGTGGAGACGACCCTGAACGTCCTGCTAACGCTGTGGTTGTTTTGCGCCTCAAGCCAGCATCTTTCCATGTGTCAACAAACATGGCAGATCCTGTCCTAAACCACAACACAAGGGTTCGGTGTTACAGGAAGAAACCTCCCAGCCAAAGCCGACGAGACCAGCAGACAGCCCGACAGCAGCAAGAGACAGGCAAGGGGACAACTTGATGAAGCTATTGTAACCGTTTTGAACACTCCATCTTCGACCAACGCAAGACATGAAAACCTGTGTGAACATGACCACGAAATGGAACACACTGTGGCTTCACATTCGAGTCATGCGGTTTGGTTGGATGGTCCGGTAAGGTTGGAAAATGATGCTTTGAGCCTGAACGATAGTGCTATAACTGGACGTACATGTGAGTACATCGATAGCTGTGTCCTCTCTCCACCAACTAACATGAACATCGAGCCGGTCTATGAAAGCCTCGTGACAGGTGTCAGTACACGTGTGATAATAAATACTTTCTGAAAGATGCCATTGTGTGATGGCCACTGGATGCGACACAACAGAACCTCCATGGAAGTCAAGCCATGGGTGTACCAACTGGTATGCTAGAACTGCAGAGCCAACTGGCGAAAGACACCACCACAAATCGAACAGCTGCACACATGAAATCAGTAAAACTCCTACACAGAGAAATTCCCTGGTGTCAGCCTTTCCCTCTGTCAGCCGGACTTTCTCTATGGCCAGAGGGTATTTCCTCACTGTCAAACGCGACTTTCATCAGAATCAGCCCAACAGAAATGAACTCTGGTCACACCTTGTCACAGCCACAAAAGTATGGTGTCGTTTCTTTCAACCCAAACGGATAGGTAGCACCCCCAGAAACATCACGTTAAGAGTCTGTTACCAGTATGATGTCATCCTCCATGATTTCACAACATTGCAATTCAGTTTCCTACTTTTTTTAAATGACCGATTCATTTGCATCTGTTGACGTTATTTTTCCAGTAAACAAGTAGGGTAACTTTTGCTCCCATAAGAAAAACGTAACACAGAGTAACTTTTATTCAAGACTGGCACAGCCTTTTAAACTGGAATAAAGTCAGACAAAGACCAACAACAATCAAATAGTGGGGGAAAACAAGAGCAGGCCAACAACTCAACTGTCTTCATATAATGACTGGCAAAGATTGGGGTTTAATTTTTTTTTAAGAAAAAAAAAAAAAGGGGGGGGGGGGGGGGGGTTGAAGATGAAGAAACTGGAAACATGAAACTAAGAAAACATATATTATAGACATGAAAAAAACTCTTCACTAGCTGCATGAGGTAACCATCGTAACCCCCTTTGAAGGCAGATATGTTTGTATTGCCTGCCCTGAGGCCTTTCGTCCGCTGGATTGAAACTCATCAGGGAGACACGGGGTGGTTGTGTCTGTGCTCCTGTCGTCAAGTAGAGAGACACCACAGTCTATAATACCGTGGTGTTCTCACCACTAAGGGTTAAAAAAAAAGAATCCAACAGCACCCCTAAGCAGCCAGCGAAGGGTAGTAAACGAAAGTGTGGGGAGGAAAAAGAGTTGCTGAAAAACTAAAGACATATGCAAACAGTATGAAATGTAGGGGACAATCTTTGAGCCTACGATTGAGGATCCACCCAGGGGTGCAAGGGAGATCAAAAGACAAACACAAAGACGGACAGAAACAATACAAATAACCTCGATTTAATCGAAACGAAATTGAGAAAAAACGTGAGGCAGGGAACAGTAAACAATAAACAGTAAAAAGTAGGGTAAACTTTTGTTCCCATAAGAAAACCTAACACAGAGTAACTTTTATTCAAGACTGCGCTTGTTTTTCCCCCCACACTAGTAGATTGTTCGTCTTTGTATTTGTCTGACTTTATTCAAGTTTAAAAGGCTGTGCCAGTTTTGAATAAAAGTTACTCTGTGTTAGGTTTTCTTATGGGAGCGAAAGTTACCCTGCTTGTTTACTGTCTATTGTTTAGTGTTCCCTGCCTCACTTCTTTTCTCAATTTCGTAATTTTTTCCAGTTTATCTATGTATTTTTTCTTTTACTTATTATCACATCTAGAGGCGTTTTCCGGTCATTTATGACTGGATCAAGCACTTCTGATCAGTCTTTATATCTTTTACACAGTTCACACAAAACACTAATCTTCTTTTTGACTGTTTTATTTCTCAGCCTAGCAGCAAAAGCCCAGAAACATTCTACTTCTTGAATGCAAAGGAATAACACACGTGTACATGCACAGAAGCATAGAAAACAGACTGAAAGAGATAATTGTACACCTACTGTGAATGATATGTTCTCGAGAGAGAGAGAGAGAGAGAGAGAGAGAGAGAGAGAGAGAGAGAGAGAGAGAGAGAGAGAGAGAGAGAGTAGAGAGAGAGGAGAGTAAAAACTAATGGAAGAGGATATGCTACTTGTCTTGTTTTGGATCATTTCTGCTATGAATGAAAAAGAAGTTGGTAAACTGACTGCTTTTCATGTGTGTAATTGTTCTCTCTCTGTCTCCTTATATCTTTGTCTCTCAATCTTTGTCTGTCTGTCTGTCTGTCTGTCTGTCTCTGTCTGTCTCTCTCTCCTATCTCTCTCTCTCTCTCTCTCTCTCTCTCTCCTCTCTCTCTCTCTCTCTCTCTCTCTCTCTCTCTCTCTCTCTCTCTCTCTCTCTCTCTCTCTCAGTTAAATACATTCCTTACATCTCGTCTTCATATTTTGGAAATCTAAACTTGTTAGTACAGCTGTACTTATAACTAGTATTAGATACACCACAGTGCTGTAATAGTCTGGATTTGCTTCCTGACATTTGCCATTAAACACTTGAATAGTATATAATTGTGTGACGGGACGTAACTTCTCCAAAATCGATACAATTAGCTTGTCTTTCTACATATCTCTTCAATACTATGGGATTCAACTACATTTTTTACTCTCTGTGTGTGTGTGTGTGTGTGTGTGTGTGTGTGTGTGTGTGTGTGTGTGTGTTATTATCATTATCATTGTTATCATCAGCATCATCATTATCATCATCACTATTATTTTTATTATATTATTATTATTATTATATTATTATGTTGATGATAAATACTTACATAACGCCTATCCTCGTCTAGAGACCAAGCTCTAACTGCTTTACAATCCACACTCATGCTGCTTGCCTGGAAAGTGCCAACCCAAAGAGATGCACTTCATTCTGTAGTTCCCTGTGTCATCCAGTCAATATCATTCACTTAATGTCCTTGCTTCTTTCATTCTTTCCATTTCTCACGCAGGGTGCATGCTACGTGTAACGTGTCATCCATACCAACGGCCAAACTGGCCTTCTCTTCCAAAAAGTTGATGATGGGATTCTACGTGTGTGGAAGATGGCATGCGTGCGTTCACACACGGAACCTCGGTTTATAGTCTCATTCGAAAGACTGTATGAGAAATGGAGTCAGAACGATGGTAACTTCGAGGGAAAAATTCTCCTGTACCGAAACGGCCCAGTGGAGATTCAAACCCGTAACACCCAGGATCACCAAGATTAGAAGCCCGGTACTCTACCACTGAGCTATTCCAGCCCCCCTCTATTCCTCTCTCTCTCTCTCTCTCTCTCTCTCTCTCCTCTCTCTCTCTCTCTCTCTCTCTCTGTGTGTGTGTGTGTGTGTGTGTGTGTGTGTGTGTGTGTGTGTGTGAGTATGGCTTTTTTTCCATCTCAGATCCATTAACGTTCTTGCAGGTACGCACACACACTTTATTCTGGGAGAGTGGAGCTCTGGTTCTCTTTTTAACGAAAGGAGGAGAATGGCGTACTACGAACAAGGCATATTGTGCTTGTTGGAAATCCTCTAGATTCATTTTTTCAGTCAAGGTACTGTCAGGATCCTTCACAAGGCTTTGTATGTGAACCCCCTTTCCTTTTGGATCACGGCCACATCAGCACACCTGTCACACTTCCATTGCCACGCATCACGACTACGTCACGTGTTCATCTCGAAATTTGTCCTATGCAGTACCTTACTCACGAGCTACTGGCCTGTGATGTGAAAAGTCAGTGCCGGGAACTAGAGAACACTGAGACATGGTATAGGGCGACTTGCAGTATGCCCCAGGGAGTGACACACAGCCGTATTTTTATTGCGACCTATCTGGAGACTTCGTGCCTTACAGCCTGGTGTGTGATTATCGAAAGGATTGTTCTGATGGACGTGACGAAAACTTCTGTGAGTATCCTATGTGCAAGGAAGACATGAAGGACTGTGGGCATGGAAAGGTTTGTGCTCTTACATTTCCAAAACATTTTCCTTGTCTTCTTATCTGTTCTTGAAGATTACTATATTAAACATCTAAATATGGCTTGCAACTCTGAAATCCTCAGATTCGTCTTTCTGTTTCATCCCTCCCTACACCCTCTCAGTGTTATTCGTTTTTCATGCTGTCCAATATGGCTACCGCATGCACAGCCACATTTACTACTTGTTTTTGTGGCAGTCCCAACAGCAGCTGTCCAAATTCTTGGCCATTAGATTTCAGCATCCCCTTTTCAGACCTATCATTCCCAGCAACAGAATGATTTAGCCACAGACAAAGTTTCTATTATTCGTCGTCTGCCACTGGTCATGTAATAATACATAAGGAAGCATCATGGAGGACAGCAGCCAGCTGGGGCCAGACAACGTCAGCATAAGCTGCAGTGAATCCTAGCTCCCTGCCAGCAGACAGATGACCTTTGAACTAGTTTTGTGTGTGTGTCCATGTTTGTGCTCATTATCCAAACATTCAGTAGTTACTTACAACATAGTGCTCATTATTCAGATCAGTGGTTACCTACAGGTCCCAGCCATCATTTCACAGGTAGGGTAGGCTCTTTACCTACTTTATCTACAGTCCTTTCTGTTCATCAGTCCCATTGTTGTCTGGTTCTACAGTTGCTGACCTTGTCATTTGTGTGACCATTTGATTAATTCTATCACTTGTCAGCAGCAACATCAAATTTTGTGTGTTTCCAATATTACTTGGGGAAGACAAACTGTCCCAGCATATTCTGATACAGAGCAAGATAATTTTGATTAAAGAAAAAAAAAAAGGTTTTCAGAAAACATGCGTAGACGTTCAGGGCATTAGTTGATGCCAAAGTTAGCTACAAAATTACCAATGCAATTTGCGTTTGTGGAAAGGCAAATGGAGAACTGTAATCATGATGCACAGGAATTCCCTCAAAAAGAGAAAGAAGCAAGGACACATAGAGGAAATCCGAGCACTGACCTTGAGAGAGATGAAGTTGATGAAGATGAAGAAAATAAGTTGTTTGCTGTCTCCAATATTTAAAGGAAACGACAACGATGCATTCCTCAACGATGTCAAACTTGCTTTCAACAGAAATGAGTAAACGTGGGGAAAACGTCACAGCCTGTCGTACCAAGATTGTTAACAGCACACACTAGCTAGCTTCGAGATGAGAATCTGCGCAAAGAATGAAAGGGAAAAAGTGACCAGCCAACTGTTAAACCATGACTGTCCCTAGTGTTTGTGCCAACATTTTATGGCATCTTCCTGGCCATGTGAGCAACTCTGACCTCTTAATCTATCCAACAGTGAGGCGTTATACATTCAGCCATTGCACCAGCAGAACTTTTGAACGATGTGTTGCCATAGGCACGCCAGAAAGGATATTATGTAAATGTATGTAGATGTTCTGGTTGCCACAATAAAATGCATTAGAAAGATGGACAAATCAAGGGCAAGTCTGCATATTGCAGAAACGAAGAAACCAGATTGGGAGGGGGGGGGGGGGGGGGGGGGGGGGGCGCGGTTAGTCCCTTTTTAGACCACAAATCAGAGTCGCAATCCCACTTACAAAATAGAAAAGACAAACTCTGCTCCTAGTTGGCAGCAAAACTCGTTACAATTACCACCAAGTGCAATGGATCGACAAGTGAGTGAGTTTTGTTTTACGTTTTGTTCCTGGTACTATTTAAACATAGGAAAGTGAACCACTGACGTTTGACAGAAGGTATGGAGATCACTCACTGGTGATTCTGGGGGTTTTGGAAAACCATGTTAAGTGTGTGATATTAAATGATGTAAATGATTTGCCACCAGTTTCAGAACAACATGTAAAGATGAATGAGTGAGAACACTGACACTGATAATAGACATATAGACAAACCACCAGCCAAACAAATTATATCATCATGTCTTTGTTATCCTCAAGGATTGCTGCCACCAGGGTTTCTTAGAGAGACAGAAGGTTTTTTTTGTTAGAATAACAAATGACTGAAAAAGTAAATGAAGAAATAACCCATCAACATTTAATAATGGACACTCTGAAGGCAGCTGTTAATCTAGGTAGTAAAACATGGTTTCACGCTCCCCATTGATCATAACAATGGCTTTACAACTCGGATTTTGTATATCCTAATATCAGTAAACTGCAAAGATGTTTAAACAAAGGGGCAACAAAGTGGATTAAATGCATAGTCAAATTTAGCGTTTTAACCTGGGAAGTTTTTAGCACTCTAAAACCCCCTACTTAAAAAGGAAGGCATGTGACAACATCTGTTTGAAACTAATCACTGCTGTAGGGCAGCTCCCAGAAATATGGCATTGCTGACGTTTGGCGTACCTTGGCAATGTTACAGAAGCTCAAGTTTGTTGTACTTCTTTTGAAGTCCAGTTTGAAACCTTCAGAGAAAGCCTAGTGGCTGGGAGATGTGACTGACTCTGGGTCAACGACAGTCACTCCATATGTAGACAGAGTCTGCAATTTGTCAGAATGTTGTACATATCTGCTAAAATAAAAATCCGTTCATCTAATATCACAGAAATTGTCCGGATTTATTGGGAACATTACTGCAATATTTCAAGCTGTAAAGTGTGATCTACGTCCTTATTGTTGCCTCGATGAGGATGAGAGAGAGAGAGAGAGAGAGAGAGAGAGAGAGAGAGAGAGAGAGAGAGAGAGAGAGAGAGACAGACAGACAGACAGACAGACAGACAGACAGAGAGAGAGAGAGAGAGAGAGAGAGAGAGAGACTCTGGGGAAAGTACAGGGTGATTCTGAACAGCCCTATGGCTTGTCGTCACAGAGAAGAGAACTGGAATGGTGAGTCTACAGTGCACAGTATACATCTGATTAATTTGAATGTAAGGCCCACATTTAGCCAGCAGTTCACATAGCAGCTTTCTTGATGGGACTATGGTTGCGACTGGGTTGCACCAGAAGTTTGATGACTGCTATTATTTCAAATCAACTATTTTGAAAGTGAGAGTCCATTTTTCTTTTTTTTTTTTTTTTTTTTTTGCTTTACAATTATACTAGAAACAAATAAGATGGGGAGGGAGGGAGGGGGGGGACGCTGAGCTAAAATTTAACTATGCTACGACCCTCAGAAAATTAGAACACGAGAAGAAGAAACCATACCCACCCTGAAACGCTGTCACAAACGACTGTTGGAACTGGTATGCAAGTCAAAAGACACAGCATATATTTCGCTGGTCAAGACAATATTTTCGCTGTTCACGTCAAATCACTCTGGAAGCAAACTTTTATGACATTGAAATAATACAGTCAGTTCGGAAGCAGTTGGTATTTATTCCTGGCTTGAAGTATTTGATACCAGGTGGAAGGAACAAATGGACAAAAAACTCTTCTGTCAGACCTGACTTATCAGCTCATGCTGTTGATGTTTCATCAAGGTCATTGTAAAATGTGAATCTATGTGCATTTCTTCAGCATCTAAGCTCCAGTACTGCAAAAGACTCAGGGAGACCAGGCTGTATGGGATATTTGTCACTTTCAAACAGTTGCGTTGCTGTCACACTCAAAAAGGCGGTGGGAGGGGGGGGGGGGGGGGGCACATTTTTTAGACAACCCTGATGGTACATGACGTGAATTGTACAATTGTGTGTATGTCTGTGTTAAAACAAAGCAAAGTAAAGGCCCGTGCCACCTCTGTAACTGGAGATACTTGTGCATATACCACATTCTAAACGAGTGAGATTGGGAACACATCTCAAGGTGAAGGGAAATGACTGTTCCATTCACAAACTTCATAAACGTAGGTCCCAAATCACGTTAAGCCATTGAAACTAAACTCTATCAGAAATGGTGGGTCTGGATACACCCCGCTTTCAGCTCACATCACACAGACTGCTCGCTTGTAGCATTCTCAGGATGTATGCAGGTGCATGGCCAGAGATAGTTATGCAGGCAGACAGGTGATAGAATTACAGCACGTTTGCCTGGTTCTGCTCTAAGTCACGGATCGTAGATAACGAAAAAAAAGATCTTGGCACAGTTAGAATTACAAAACTCAGTTTAAAGGATCTGCCATGTTTATCTTTGTTGAACACTTCTAGTAATCATTGCTTGACCAATGGCAGACAAGAAGTAATCAGAGTTTACATAGGCTTATCTGGGGGGAAATGATTAATTCAAACCATTTTGAGGATGACGTTGCTAGTGGTCCTTTGATGCCCACGTATCATACCTGAAATTATTATAAAAACTCTACTAGATTTGACTCCATAAGAGTGGGCAGAGTCTGACCAACACAACAGACCCTAGACATCAAGTTGTACAGCGTCCTGGAGGACCTGCAGACATCAAGCTGTACGGCGTCCTGGAGGACCTGCAGACATCAAGCTGTACGGCGCCCTGGAGGACCTGAGGACATCAAGCTGTACGGCGCCCTGGAGGACCTGCAGACATCAAGCTGTACAGCATCCTGGAGGACCTGAGGACATCAAGCTGTACGGCGCCCTGGAGGACCTGAGGACATCAAGCTGTACCGCGTTCTGGAGGACCTGAGGACATCAAGCTGTACAGCATCCTGGAGGACCTGAGGACATCAAGCTGTACCGCGCCCTGGAAGACCTGAGGACATCAAGCTGAATGGCGTCCTGGAGGACCCGAGGACATCAAGCTGTACGGCGTCCTGGAGGACCTGAGGACATCAAGCTGTACGATGTCCTGGAGGACCTGAGAACATCAAGCTGTATGGCGCCCTGGAGGACCTGAGGACATCAAGCTGGACGGCGCCCTGGAGGACTTCAGGACCACAGCTTTTGTCGTGGACTGTGTAGTGAACATGTGATGGAGTGAAAAGGAAGGAAGAAAAGCAAGAAATCCACGGATTGCTGCTGACAGTAATGAGGTCAGCAGTTAATAATGAAACTAAGTTATGTATGCCCTGTGCATTCAAACGAGCTTTCATGGAGAGGAAATGCGAGGCCCTAGCCAAGGGCATGCTAGCAGGTCGCCATCACCTATGCACAAACGTGTCATGAATCAGCAAGGATCGAATCTGTTGAAGGGTTCACATCACCAAAAAGTTTCCACTTATCCGCGGGACACCATAGACCATAGGTTTTTCTGTTGGCCTGAAGAAGTGTCAACAGTAACCCAGTATCTCAGAAAGGTTGGAATGTTGATAAGATTTTCTTTTGGAGCAAACTCCACTTCCATGGGCAATTCTCAAAACTCTTGTGAGATCTGAACACTTGCATTCGGCAAAGAAAATTAGTTGAATGAGTCTACATCCTTCTGGTACTATTCCTACCCATCTATTTAGCACCTGCTTTGTCAGATTTTTCACATGTATGTACAAAATGTGATTATACTGTGTTCTATTGAATATGTGGCAATCTGACAGATGCAAGATTTCGTTGTCGTCTTTTGCAAGACCTGTGATGTTTCCTCTTACGTGTTTTAAAAGATTACAGGTTTTTGAATGTGTGTGTGTGAAAAGTCCCTGACGTCTATTGTTCAGTGTGTAAATAGGGGGGGCACGCTGTCGGGACAACTGGACATGTCTTGAAGACGATCGTGGGAGATATTGTTTTGACAGGGATTATTCATTTACTGAATTAAGCCCACCAGCTGTAGTCAATTTTGATATACTTGATGGATTCACCGTGACCCCTTTACCAGAAAGCAGCATGCGGTGCCCAGAGACTCATTTTCAGTGTCACAACAAGGAACAATGTTACTGTCTCCCTGTCTATGTCAGGTGTAATGGCATCATGGACTGTCCGGATCATGAAGACGAAGCTGACTGTAAGAATTTCAAGACTTGCCGGGGATATTATCGATGTCGTGACAGACACAAAATTGTCTGTGCACATGTGAATCACCTGTGTGATGGTGTGCCTCAGTGTCCCCTCCATGATGATGAACTGATGTGCTCCGCTATTTGTCCTGACTCTTGTGTTTGTTATGGGTTGCATTTTTCTGCAATCACACTTTTCTAATCAGCTCTTTCCCACAATTACGATACCTCGAAGCCTTTTATATAATGAAATACGTATGAGCGACGTCGCTCAAAACACCATGCTGATCCACTTGGGCGTACAGTCATGTGGATGGAGGACGTTAACAAAAGTTGTTTTGCCAAATCTTCACAGTTTAGATCTAAGTATGAATCTTCTTCATTCCGTCAACTTCAGTCACTTTGATGGAATGCCTCAACTTCGAAGATTGAATCTGGCAGGTAATCCTATATCTGATAGATTTGTGTATGTCTCTAAAAAAATATGTTTATCCATCACTAGTGATCTTCAATATTTCAAGTACCCAAGC
>JADBJO010025938.1:0-7500 GCA_016801955.1 Conus betulinus | reverse complement strand
ATTAGAAATCACCTATGTGTTTTTACATTCCAGACTGCAAATGTGAAGATGTTCCTTTCACAGATACTCTGAGGTTATTTTCTGTAACACACCTTTGTTTTTTCTTGGTGTAGGCTGACAGATGATATTGTCATTGCTCTCTGCAAAACGTCTGGTAAGATCTTAACATTTTCTTTTTCCATGCAGTATGACATACGGGAGTGGAACTCATAATCCAGACCATCCTTCTTCAGTTTGGGTTTTTCCTGTTGGATTCATTGTCCACATATTGAAAGCAGTACTAGGTTACAGGACCAGCAGTAAGTGATAACTGCTGGCCCTACTCATCGTAGGAATAGGAAAGCTATCTGTGGATTTGTCGGTGGTTCCATAAAAGTTCCGAAGTGGAATATTTCTGTCATGGATGTATAAGACGACAAAATCTTCATTGAAATGTATTTCTGATACTGTACCGAAACTTCAAACTAGCTTTAAAGTTGGTGTGGCATACGATATGTTTGATTCCTTTTAAATTTGAATATACAAAACTTTGGAAGCAGCAATAAAAATAGAGGACTGTAAGAACTACCCATATTTTCATGTACAAAAAAAAAACAAACAAACAAACAAACAAACAAACAAAAACAAATGGTGCACTGAGAGTAAAGTCAATACTGTGGGGTTTTTTTTACCATTATTTATTGTATCAGCAACCAGTTGCCAAAATAATTTCCGATGCATGCAATTTCAAAGCATATGATAAATAATGTATTCTACTTGTTTGTGAAACGCACTTTTAGAGTCGTTTTACACCCATGTTTTCAAGAATTACCTGCAATGCAAATATACTATGACTGAGGGCGGAAAAATGAAGCAAAATTTGTAAAGAGAGGGGGTTAGTTACCGCCAAGGACACAGACAAACAGAGTACAGGACTAGAGTGTTTAGTCCTGTACTCTGTTTGTATGTGTCCTTGGTGATAACTAACACCCTCTCTTTCCAAATTTTGCTTCATTTTTATCCTAATTGACCGTATTTCGTCAATTCTTCTAAATATCTTATTCCATACCAGGTTTATGTTGTTGTTTTTTTTTTTTCTGAGTTTTCATGACTGCATTTGGGTGTTAGGTCCAGTATAAATATTTCGTGATACGCCTTTGTTTTCTAGAAAGCTGACGTCATTCGTTTAAGAACCATTAGATGCAAGGCCAAGTCAAGCACTTTAAAAATTCAGTGCGTCTTTTATTTGTATATTTCCGTTCGCTCTTATGCTTAGAAATTAATTGCATTATAATTATGTTTCATCAGGGTTTAACATATCTTTGATGGCAAAGGTTTTTCTCAAGGACTTTTTTTCATTGCTGGCTGTGTGTCCTACTTCGATATGGTTGTTACCGAAGACTGACTTGGCAAGCGTCTAGTTCATTGATTCTGATTCTGTGTTTGCTTTACGCCATCCACGCAGCTTACAAATGTGTTTAAATAGTATTGTCTACTTAGTCTGACGTGTACACGATAGTGAAAAAGATTTGGTCCCATCTATGACGGTATTAAAAAAAAATATTCAAGTAAGTTTCATTGCAGTTCTCTTCCCCCCCCCCCTCTCTCTCTCTCTCTCTCTCTCTCTCTCTCTCTCTCTCTGTCTGTATGTATGTATGTATGTATGTATGTATGTATGTATGGGCAGTGGGCAGGTCTTTAGACCTGCATGGGTAGATAGGCGACCCCACCCTCCATGAGTCTCCCAACCATGGGTAAATGGGTCCTGCTGCCTTTGGGAAGGCAAAGGCTACGGGAGTAAACCCCTAACGAAAAATCCGGAGTGGAGCCCCTGAGACAGCTTGGTGGTGAAAACGACATCATCACTCTGGCAGCTCTGCATTCCTCTTGGCAACAGAATTCATTCAAAAAAATCTACCACAAAGAACAAGCGCACTTTATGTGTTGGAGCCTGGAACATCCGGAATCAAATGGACAAGAGGAGGAGCGACAGACCAGAGCGTCAAACAGCGCTCGTGGGCCAACATCTAAAACGTTACAAAGTTGATATTTCTGCACCTAGCGAGACGTGCCTGGCAGCCACTGGAGAACTAACAGAAGAAGGAGCTGGATACACCTTCTTCTGGACAGGAAGGACCCTGGCGGATAAAAGGGAAGCAGGAGGGGGCTTTGCCATCCGCACCTCGCTGGTCAGCAAACTAGAGTCTCTCCCAAAAGGAACTGATGATCGTCTGATGACTATGAGACTGCCTTTAAAGGAAAGCAGCACCTGGCACTCATCAGTGTGCACACCCCCAACATGACCTACACCCAAGAACAGAAGAAACTGTTCTACCAGAGCCTTTCAAACTTGCTATGCAGTCTCCAAAGGATGACAAGCTTTTATTCCTTGGGGACTTCAATGCTCGTGTGGGCAGGCACTCCCAGTCTTCTGGCCGCATGTCATCGGACTGCATGGAGTGGGACAGGAAAACTCAAATGACCGGCTCTTCTTATACCCTGCGCTGAGTTTGGTTTGACCATCATCAACACACTGTTCCAGCTGCCAGACACCCAAAAAGCCACCTGGATACACTCTCGCTCCAGACGCTGGCACTTGATTGACAATGTGATCACTAGGCGACGTGACATCCAGGATGTCCACATCACAAGAGCAACGAGGGGAGCGGATTGCTGGACTGACCACCTGCTGCTGAGGTGCAAGCTTTCTTTCTCCATCGCTAGCACCCACAGACGCCGGAAAGCTGACATCAAGAAGAAGCTGGATGTCCAGAAACTGAATGATTCAATGACAAAGGAAACCTTCCTGACCGACCTTGCGAACCAGCTCAATAGTTTACCAGATGTAAACTTCAGAAACGCAGTCCATGACTCTGCCAGGCTGTCTCTCTTGGGTACCCAAAGAGGAAACACCAGGACTGGCTTGACAGCAAACAACACGGAGATCTGCAGACTGCTACAGAGAAGGCCGCAGAGTTACAACAGTACGCTGATGAGCACAAACTCCAAGAAGTTCTTTGCAGGCCTGAAGTATGTGTATGGCCTCTCCTCCAACGCCATGGCGCCTGTATGGACAGTTGATGCCACTCTGCTTACTGAGAAGAGTGACATTGTACAGCGGGTGTGACCACTTCAGCCAGCTTCTGAACAGACCATCTCAGATTGATCAGCAAGCGATCCCGGGACATGCCCCAGCGTCCAGTTTTGTCATCGCTTGACGACTCACCGACTAAGGAGGAAAAACCCCAGAACGCGATCAAGCAGCTCGAAATCGGAAAGGCATTCCCCCTGAGATCTTTCAAGGTTGGTGGAGAGGCCATAGCTGACAAGCTGACTGAGCTGATGCAGCAGTTCTGGCTGGGGGAGCAGTACCACAAGACTTCAAGGATGCCAACATCATCCACCTGTACATGAACAAGGGCGACAGAGCACCTTGTGACAACCACAGAGGTATCTAACTGTTGAGCATAGCAGGAAAGATTTTTTTTATCTTCCAAAAGCTTTGTCTAAGAACACACATGTGGTTCAATACGCTGATAATATTGCAGTATGGGTAACACCAGTTTAAGGAAATAAGAGGATTATTAAGGAAATAAGAGGATTATTAAGGAAATAAGAGGATGACATGTGCAGACAATATATCAACAGGAACTAAACAATTTATCAAATTATATAAGAGGATTAGAGGATAATATCTTGATATATCAAAATTGTGTTAAATTTTTAGGAGTCTTGTTGACAACAAAACTTAGTTGGAAAAAAAGCATATAGAACATTTATTAGCCAAGGCGAGAAAAAGGAATGAACTTTTTAAAGATAATCAACCACCAGCCTTGGGGTCAAGACACGAAAATTTTATTGCATTTGTCTACTTCTTTAGTTCGATCCAAATTAAAGTATGGCCAAGAAGTTTATTTTTCTCTCTCCAAAATCTTTTGAAAAAGCTACAAAGTTTGGATAGCAAAGCAGTAAAATTGGCCTTAGGGGTACCATTTCATGCAAATACTATCAAAAGTTATCAAGCTGCAGAGGTGTTACCTTTTGGAGAACAACGGCTCTTAGACGTATCAAAATATGTGATCAGAAGCCTGTCAGTTAAGAAATCAGTTACAGCAGAACTATTGATGGACTCGAACAAAGATTATCCCAAACGAGCTAGAAATATTTTTTACAACCAATTAGAAATTACACGTATAAGCTTATGTCTGATTGTAACATTGATTTATCAACAATTTCTGAAGATCCCATCACGCCTAAGATTCCCCCTTGGGAGCATTTGTGTGGGAATTTTGATTACAATTACACAAGTGTTTCTAAAACTGAAAACTTTAATCTCTTGGTTAGTGATGTCAGAGTTCATCTTGACAAGTTTTATAGTAATCACCTGAAAATTTACACTGATGGCTCAGTCCTAGATAACACTGGTAGTGGTTCTGGTTTTGTCATTCCTAGTCTAAATGTCCAAAAATTATCATCATTTGGCAAAGGGTTTTCCATATTTACAGCAGAATTATATGCAATATTGATGGCTTTGAGCTACCTTTATGATGCTCCTATGCCTTTTCATGATATTCTCATATGTGTGGATTCTAAATCTGTCTTGCCGTCTCTAGAGCATTGGGACGGTAAGGCTCGGAAAGACTTACTTTTTGATATTCATCACCTCATACACTGTTGAGGATTCATGGAATATGTATTGACTTCTGCTGGGTTCCCTCTCATGGTGGATTGAAATGGAACGAAGTAGCAGATATTCTTGCTAAAGCTGGAGCTAAACATTGCCCTGATTGTAATTCTTATCTTCACTGAAAATATCTTCATCAGAAAGTTTGCTAAAAATTAGAAAGTTGTGTTTATAACAGAATTTGTGGAGAAAATCTTAAATATGCAAATAATTGTCCTCGTCACATTTCCAAGATAGTAACAATCAAGTTGAATGCATGGAACACAAAATATTCTTGCCACGTTCTTTGTACTTGTGGTAAGCCAATTTCAGTGCACCATCTATTGATGGAATGTTCCGTTCTTAACTCCAATCTATAAAGAAAATTATATTGACATCAAAGTCCAAGATATCACTGAAACATTGTCCAGCCCTTCTATCATAAAAATTGCTACTATTATCACACAATCTAAAATTTCGAAGTTGCTTTGATGCGGGTGGTTTTTTTTTTTTTGTTTGTTTGTTGTTTTTTTTTTTATTTTTGAGGTTAAGCATAGTTAGATAATAATGACGTTGTTAGATTATTTTTGTCTAATATCATCAATGATGAATAGACGTTAAATAAACCACTGAACTGAACTGAACCCAGGAAAGATTATGGCCCGTGTCATCCTGAATCACATCATACACCACTTACTGGGTGTGTGTCGTCTCCGAGAGCCAGTGTGACTTCAGGAGCAACAGGGGGACAACCGACATGACCTTCGCTGTTCGCCAGCTGCAAGGAAAATGCCGGGAACAGAATCAGAACCTCTACATCCTCTTTGTGGACCTGACAAAGGCTTTCGATACAGTCAGTCAGTCAGTCACGTGGGTCTGTGGGCTTTACTGTCCAAACTTAGCTGCCCACTGAAGTTTGTCAAGATTATACGATCCTTCCATGACGGTATGATGGCTCGCAGGGGTAGAAAACGGTACTGTGTCTGACCCCTCCCCCATGTCCAATGGAGTGAAGCAGGGATGTGTCCTGGCACCAACCCTATTCAGACTCATGTTCGCCACAATGCTGTTCGCTGCTCTCATCAGTACCAATGCGGGGATCACTGTCCCCTACAGATGTGATGACCGCTTCTTCGACTTAATGTGCCTGAAGGCCAGAACAAAAGTTCTTGAGATCCTTGTGAGAGACTTCCCGTTTGTCGATGACTGTGCACTCACAGCGCTCAAAAAAACAGACCTCAAGAACTTGCCAGTTGCCTGTCCACAGCAGCAAAGGCCTTGGGCTTGATGATCAGCCTGCAGAAGATAGAAATGATGGTCCAGCCAGCACCGGGCCCTCTCTCCTCCAGACCCAAAGATCGTGATCGAGGACACGACCCTGAAGAATGTTGACAGCTTCACCTACTTGGGGAGCTGCTTGTCTTCATCATGAGGCTTGGATAAAGAAGTGTCGAACAGACTGACAAAAGCAGGAGCTTCCTTCGGAACAGAGTGTGGGGAGAGCGTGGCTCAGTCTAAATACCAAAAACTGGCAGTCTACAGAGCAGTCGTTGTCACCTCGCTGCTCTACAGCTATGAGACCTGGACACTGTACAGGAAACAACTGAAGATTCTGGATCAGTTCCACCTCTGCTGCCTGTGTAAGATCATGGGCATCTCTCCTGGGAGGACAGGATTTCCAACACAGAAATGCTTCGCAGAGCAAAGATGTCTGGTATCGAGGCGCTGATTATGAAAGTGGAGTTGAAGTGGGTTGGACATATGGTACGAATGGACGACATGCGATTTCCAAAAATGGTCTTCTTCTCTGAGCTGGCAGCTGGAACAAGAACCACTGGGCGACCACTCAAACGCTTCAAGGACTGCCTGAAAGTATCACTGGCTCCTGTGGCATCCCACTTCAGGGCTGGAATTACCTTGCCACAGACCGCAGTGCCTGGCGACTTGCTGTCCACAAAGGAGTAAATAGCATCGAAGAAAAGCGTTTGCAGGAATTGTACCAGAAGCACCAAGCCTGCAAAGAGAGGAGACCTGACCCAATGACATCACTGACGTCTTCATCGACCACGGCAGACATCCATGATATGTATTTATTTATGTATGTATGTATATGTACACACATACATACATAATGGATTTGTAATTTGTTCGCATATATACATATGAAAACAGAATTATCAATCCATATGGATTCCATTCAATTCATAGATAGTGCTACCCAAACAGCGAAGGGCTTGCCATAATTGTGATAACCCTTACATTCTTCTCAAACTTTTACAGTTTCAAAATTTCTTCAAGGTATTTTTTGTTTAAAACTATTGAAATGTCAGTGTCGTCGTTTCTTTTCTTTCCTTTTTTCTTTTCTTTTTTCTTGTTGTCTGTCTGTTTCTGTTGTTTGTCTTTGCTTGTTTGTTTTTGTTTTGTATTCGTTTTATTACAACGATGCTTTGTTTTGGTGTATTACATATCCATATATTTAATTGCAAACTGAAAATATGTCAGGCTATTTCAAATCAACTTGGCTACATCCTGTGTGTATTTACAACAGTCCTGACATGTGTCGTTTACGACAAAATTAATAATCAGTGTAATTTTTTTTATGAATGTACATATCCACTGACAGCTGGGCCAGAGGTACGAATATCATTTGGCGCAGCAACATGAATACAGAATCAAGGATACCAGTCTAGTGATTACTGTGCTTTGCAATGTTTACGTATTGACAGCAAATGACAGCGCTCCCCCGACAAACAACTTAAAGGCAAAAATACCCAGCACAATGGTACATTTTATTCTCAACGCCTCTGAAGACATAACCACCACCAAGCATACAAAACGGTTACATGGTGTAGCAGTGA
>JADBJO010025937.1:0-23143 GCA_016801955.1 Conus betulinus | reverse complement strand
GACTCTGTCTTAATGTGGGGTTTCTTGTAAAATATAATATGTGCCTTTTTTGGTTTTCTTAGGTAATCAAACACATCTTTCCTCTTATGAAAGACATTTAGTCCATTTGCATTGAAACTCATGATTTGTAAAGAATCCCATTTTTTTTTCCTCCCTTTTTAAAAAAAATTACATATACATTCAATCTCATATGATCAACATAATCTGGTACATCCAATCCAAGTCAGAGTTATGTGATAATGTTCTAAAAATAAATCTTAGTGGAAAGATGTAACCACTCCTGTATTTTCAACATACCGCAATCATAACACACGCACATACTCAAAACCTGTAAGTATGGGGTAAATGATCTTTTTCTGCTGTCCGGTTTCATAATCCATATAAGTATTACATGCACCTGAAACCATCACCTGCCAAATCATAAGCCAGCAGCTTGTTTCTACAGCCAATAGCCTACGACACATGAATGGAAGCCTAGACTAAATGAGCTTTTTTTCCCCATAATGTCAGATTGACAGAAGAGCCAGAACAGTGCAGTAACAACGCTAGAATGACAGATGAGAGAAACAGTAGCACTGTGAGAAACGCCACACGCAGCACAAATATTTGGGAGAGGAGAACCCACATCAAACATTCCTCACGAAGACGAACATGGACAGACAAAACACACAACCTACCCACCACAAGAAATCCCACTACCATAATTCCTGGGTCGACCTCTGCAACCCACTTCGTCACCACATATCAAGAACAATGACGAGCGTAGTCAAGTATCCGGTACTCCCATAAGAATAGACATAAGTAATAACAGTAATAGAATGTGACCGGGCGTTGCAATCACACTGACTGGGCATCTGAAGTGCACGCCTGTCGGCCCAGTGCCACTTACAACCTCGAAAGAAAGAAAAAAATTTTATTCATGCTGATCAGCCACGATCACACTAGTAATTTTTCCAGCAGCACATAACACGATGAAAGGAACGAGAATAAGTAAATTTACATCCAGGAAGAAGCTCTAACTCATTTTTGAATAAATTCCAAGCAGAGGCCATCGCAATTATCATGTAATACGTCTTTTGTGATCATAACACTTTCGCTAAAGTGTAGGGGAAAAAAAGAAAGAAAAAAAAAAGAAGAAAAAGGTATATATTTCAGTTCATTTCCACAGCATTTCCCTCTCCTTCCTCCTCCCTTCTTTCTCCCCCCCTCCCTTTCCTCCCCTCTTTCGGAGTGTTTCAACTCGTGTAGCAGACGACGCGTAAAGTGGTGCAAATAAATCAGTCCTTACGAGCTCGGGGGCCAATATCACCGTCTATGTCCATCAAGATCTGCGATCGAGGTAATGTTAATTACTTTTACCTGCAAGTGTCTTGACCATCACCTTCCCATTTTTAGTCCATGCCTGGCTGCAAACAGAGGTGTCACTTTTCACTTCTCTGAAAAGAGTGTATGCTCTGGGTGTCAGATCCTCCACTAATACAACCCTGGAGCCGCGTAGATTCCTGTGGGCATAGAGGACGGCATCTCGTACTCTTCGGGACACGAACCGGCAGATGATCCCTCTGGGTGTAGACTTCTTGCCGTTGGTACTGTTTAATCTTCTGGCCGTTGTCTGCTTCACAGGACCAAGGCGGTGACAGGCTTCGATATCCGTGTGTTCCACCTTAAGCTTCAGTTTGTCTCGAATCAAGGTAAGCACTTTGTTTTCGCACTCTTCGGTTGATTCTGAATTGCTGCCGTCCACTGCTTCGTCGATGCCCAGTATTCTGATGTTGTTCCTATGAATGTAGGCAGAAAGTTTCTTCCGATCGATTATCGGCCAGCTCAGCTGTGGATTTCACTTCTTTCAACGTACTGTTAGGCCCTCCTCACGCTCTTTCAAGTCTCTCACTTCTTTCTTCAGTCGGTCATTTTCTGTCTGCAACACATGGAGCTACGCACAGCAGTGTACACATCCGGTTAGGTCCGCCATCTTCTTTTTTTGTCTGCCGCTGATTGGTCAAAACATGGATGACGAAAGTGTTCCTGTAAACCTTGTCGTCTGGCAACATTTGAATTTAGACTCAACATGATACACTCACATCATATACTGAACCGTTACTCCAAGCATAATGACAAATGTGACTGTAGGTGATTGATTGTCCACACAACAAACCAACAGAGCTTTGTGCTGAAACGAAGGACACAAAATCTTGCCCTCAAAGTAGGAAGCCATGCCAGAATACTTCATTAGAATAGCTCTACTGGGACAAATTTAGTACGTGGTCATTGTTGAGACAAAATGTGTTAAGATGCAGTTAAGCACTCAAATAGACAGGCTGTGACTGTACAAGTTTCGGTTCAACTCAACAGTCGGACACTGTATGCAGACGACAAAATCGAAAACACGCAAACGGAAGTGCAGACGAAAAACCAAGATGGCGGACCTAACCGGATGTGTACACTGCTGTGCGTAGCTCCAACCGTCTGCAAATGAAACACCGCAGATCTAAGTTCATCGACCGTCTGTGCAAGCTTGGCGATTTCTTTCCCATTTGCGCATAATTTCAACATGAGATCCTCGTTGGTCGCACCATCGACGGGCGACGAGGGCAGTACTTTCTCGGGAGAGAAAACTTGATCAACTGACACACTGTCAATCTCCTCCGCCAGCATGTTGTTACTGTCTCTCGGCTCAAAAGCGAATCGCGACAAGTTTTCCTTCACTGTCCTAAACTTGCTGTCTTTTGTTTCTTCTTTGCACTTTTGGGTGTCACTTTACCCAAACTAGTATTGGGATCGGGGCCGTTAGAGTCAGATAGTGAGCTTGAATTCCCCTGTCTTCTCTTGCGGCCCATCGATCGCGGTACTGGTACGAAGAAAATGGTTATTTTCAGTACAATCCCGTCATTGCTGATAATGAAAACATTCAGTCGATGCGTGGGGTGCAGTTGTCGTTAATCACTGTTAACGAATCGCCATGAAGTAGACCTGATTTAATTGTAATTAATAAATTCTCAGTGTTTGTTTTTATGTCCTCTATAGCTTTTTCCAGATTTTTTTTTTTTTGCTTATTTTGCCTAATTCAGTCTTAGATGGGTTTATTAATCTACATGTTGGGTTGTTGGGGAAATCAGGTTTGTGATCTTTAAGTGTTATAAAAGCTTCTTTTCATTCCAAAGCTTGTTTTTTCTATCCTATCACTTAGATCCATATGGTAATTTTTTCTGAATATTTTTGTTGAGGAGTTGTGAGTATTCATTAGGTTCCATTTTATAGAAATTGCTTGTCTTATCAGCCTTTACGATTTTTTTTTTTTCATTTTGAATTTGTTTTATTTCATTTTTTAATTTTGTTGGGAAATTGTTGTATGATTTTCTGAATTCAATGTTGGCTATTAGTCTTTTTATATTGTCTTCAAAAGGTTTCATTTTCCTCTATTATAGGTGGCGATCTCCATGACTTAAAACCGTATGTTTTTTTATCTTCACTTTTTGCATCAGGGTTCAGAAAGAACGCCTTCCATCTCATGTTGCGCACAAATTTCTCAGTCTCCTCTATTAGTTTTTTTTTATGTAAGATTGTGGGTTAGAAAACGGTATATTTTTAGTGGACTGCCCAGAGTTGATTTTCTCCATTTTAAGTTTAGGTTCTGTCAGGCTACAGTGCTCAACGTAAGGAACAATTATCACAAATAAAATTAGGGAGCTGGCAAGAACTCTAAAAATGTTCAACCAAAATGGGAGCGACATAAGTTTAAAAAGTATGATTAAAAAGGAGATTAAAAAAAGCCAGCAGAATTGTTTCGAGCTATTGCTCTAGTCAGGGTATTCAGTTTGGGCACGCTACCGGTGTTATATACTGTGTGTGTGCAAGCGTGAGTTCTGCACGTGTTTCACGTGGCCTGTAGTTTTTTTTTTTTTGATTTTTTTTTGGGGTGCGTTCAGGGAGGGTGTGTAAAGGAATGGTGTGTTGACAAGGATTTCCATTTCTGCCTGCAATTGTTTATGATCTCTCTACTTTTGAATTCAGAGTTGCTAGATGAGGTTTGGATAATATCAGCCACTTTTTCTGTAGAACATAGGTTGCATTTTTTTTTTTGAGATATTGTTGTATGTGTGTGCTCTTTTTATAATTTTTTCATGATATATTGTAGTCTATTTTTTTTATCTTTGAGTTTCCACATGTGTTTACTTAGTTCTGTTTGGTTTTTATATTTTTCATTTTTGAAGGACTGTTGTATGTAGTGGCTACAACTACAAAGGAAGACAATATAACCCAGATAATAACATGAACAGTAATAGAAAAAACAGGAAAAGGAAGGTCATATGGTATCCCCCATATGATGGAAGAATAAAGACTAACGTAGGAAAAGAATTCTTTGAAATTCTCATAACATCATTTCCAAAAGAACATGTACTATCTAAAATATTCAATAAAAACACCATCAAGCTATCATATTCATGTATGCCCAACCTCAAAAACATAGTTGACTTATCTAACAAAACTAAAGGAAACACAGCCAAAAAGGGTAACAAAAGGACATCTTGTAACTGCACTAAAAGAGATCAGTGCCCCCTGAATAATAAATGCCTTTACAATAATATTGTATACCAAGCCACAGTAACAACAGATAGTGACAAAGAAACATACAAAGGATTACTGCAAACCATTTTAAAACCAGATATGCAAACCATAAACAGTCCTTCAAAAATGAAAAATATAAAAAACCAAACAGAACTAAGTAAACACAATTGGAAACTTAAAGATAAAAAAATAGACTACAATATATCGTGGAAAATTATAAAAAGAGCAACACCATACAATAATATCTCTAAAAAAAATGCAACCTATGTTCTACAGAAAAGTGGCTGATGATATGCAAACCTCATCTAGCAACTCTGAATTCAAAAGTAGAGATCATAAACAATTGCAGGCATAAATGGAAATCCTTGTCAACACACCATTCCTTTACACACCCTCCCTGAACACACCCCCAAAAATCAAAATTGTAAAAAAAACAGGGCCACGTGAAACACATGCAGAACTCACGCTTGCACACACACAGTATATAACACCAGTAGCGTGCCCAAACTGAATACCCTGACTAGAGCAATAGCTCGAATTAATTCTTGGTTTTTTAATCTCCTTTTTTATTCATACTTTTAAACTTATGTCGCTCCATTTTTGGTTGAGCATTTTTAGAGTTATTGTCAGCTCCCTAATTTTATTTTTGTGATATATACATGTGTATATAAGTATGTATGCATTTGGTTGTTTTCCAAAAAGGTGGCATGAATTATATTTGTAGATGTTTGTTGATTTATTTTCTTTCTTTTTTTTTTTTTTCCCCCTTCACATCATTTTGAAAATTGAAATCATTGTCAGTCACTGTTGATGATGCATTATACATTTATTTTTTTTAAATCCTAGGCCCATGAAAAAAAAAATGGCAACACGCGCTGTCCTCATCACTGCTCATGACAGGCATGGATAAGTAGGATGAGGGTTGATCAAGAGGTTAGAAACCATCTACATTCTCCATCCCCCCACCGCCTTCCCCAACTTTCCCCTATCCACTTTCTGAACTATGCCCCATCTCTCCCCAAACTGGATGAGGATAAGCGATTTGCTCATTCATTTTCGTTGTCCGAGGGTTGTGTATTTTGCCTGAAGAAGACCTAAAGATCGAAATATGTCATGTTTTGTCTTGTCATTCGTTTGTCAACATTTTTTTTGCGGAGCTTTATCAATAATTTTTTTTAACTATTCCGTAGGTCGATAAAGTTTTTGTTCTGCTTTTGTAGAGATAGAGTGGATGGTTAATCACCTGTGTTCTTATATCTTTTATTCATGTGCATAATTAGACGTAAACTGATGACCTGATCCCAATAGGACTACCCCAGGGCAGGCAGGAAGACCAATCCTGCAGAGACTACTCCCATCATGACAGGTTTGGCTGAACGAGGCGAGTGTATTATGTGTGTATGACAGGGACAGAGAGACACAGCGAGAGTCTCTAACAGAGAAAGACTCAGAGAGAGAGAGAGAGAAACGGAAACAGAATTTTATTCAATTAAGGCCATAGCCCCATTTGAAGGGGGGGGGGGGGGGGGGGGGGGGGGATCACAAATGCCATAAAAATAATCAACACAGGAGCTGTGGCTCACACACAGAAACACAGAACGCAGCGACGGCCTAGCCAACAGGTCGCTGGTTCAAAACTCGGGAGCGGCGCTCTAGCTTGGCAGCAGCGGCGTCTCCAGCCCAACTGGCTCAGTGGGTAGTCGGTTCCGGGCGCAGTGGCAGGTAGGGTAGTTGTCGGCACTCAGGCCAGCCTCTCAACACCGACGCATGGTGGAGAACAAGGGGGTAGAACTCAGCTACAGCCCTGACCCTCAGAACGTGGCAACCAGTCCCTTTTAATCCAGGTAACACTTCTGCCTGGGGGAAACTTATTAACTAGTTACCTTGATTATCATAGCTACTATTCATTACAATCACAACTACATTCATATTCATTTGCCACATCATATTCCACTACAACTTGGGGCAAACATCAGCATATATTCTTTCTTCAAACACACTACAGCATTCCCTTTTCCGGAATCATAACACTACAACATGCCCTTTTCCGGAATCATAACACTACACAGGAAAGGATTTCGATATAAACCTTTCAGAATCTAGTTTTCCAAATTGGGGAAAGGATTCCGACCTAGACCCTCTTCAATAAACCATGAATACCATTCATACACACACAATTAATGATTACTTTTCATCAAACTATAAATGTCACTACAAAATGTTCATTTCTTTTTCTTGTAACACGACAAGAATGTTAATTTTTCATTTCATATAATCACCAGATTTTAAAAGGTATTTTTTTCCCAAAAGATTCATCTACTTCAATATATGCAAGGGAAAGATTTCCACCCACTCTTTGTTTACCAACGCACAATTACTCAATATTCATATCAAGAGTGAATTAAATACTCATCCACGTCAAAATCAAAACCAACATATGTAAAGTCTCTGTCACTCACTATGGGGGCTATATCCATAGCATCAAAACTCCCTCTTTTTGCAAGCCACATCAAACCTTTTTCATCATCAAATTCATAACTAGTTAAGTCACAGAATAAACAAAACCTTTTCTTCTGAAGACCACTTCCTTTAACACTCGCTTCTTCTACTCATGTTTTCCGGAAAAAAAAAAATCGTTTTGCCACCCTATCAAGTCATAGGATAACAGAACACAACAAATACTTTTCTTCTAAACTAAACCTTCACAGTGCGCTGAGGAAGTTTCAGTCTCTCCTAAACGGGGGAATACGGTTTCGGTTTGCTAATAAATAAACATTAAATGATAAATGCCCGACTGCCACCAAAACCCAGACGGGAGTTCCTCTTCGGTTTCTGGGTAGCTGCGTTGCCGGAATCACTGCAGAGACTGCTTAACTGGTTCAGCTCACCCGGCTTTAACTGTGCGCAGGTGAGCAGCAGTCAGGCAAACTTTTCAACCAGCTTCCGGACGACTACCTTCCGGTTAGCCCGTTTGCACAAAAATTTGTGACTGGACGGGAAACGGTCCATCACAGTACTTTTCACAGTCATTCTCCTTTGGCTCCTCTGTTGTCCTACTTCCACCCTACCCCTCTACCACACGTGCATGCAAGTCTTATGGCAACCGTCTTCCAATGACAAGATGTAAGCTGCTGTGTCCCAGCATGTTTAATCACTCACTTTCAAATAGGCTGTGAGTAGGTACTGACAAAAATGTGTACACACACACTGAAACAGGGGGTCAGTTGTTGTATCCAGTTTACAGTAAGTCTATGAGGCTTTGTCTTGGTGGGGTATTTGTTGAGTGGGCAGTCTCACATGCAGGTCATAATTTTTTGTCTGACTGGGCTTTGTCTCGTTCGTGAGATACTACTGGATACGGTAAAAATTAGAGCTTGTCCCCAAACTCAGACATAAATCAAAATGTCAGTTCTTATGTAGATGACCATTGTATCACTGTAATGTTGTAAGTGGAAACAATGCACACACTCAGTGCTTGTCTGCTTTGCACAGTGTCTGAAACTGAGTGAAAGCGGGTCACATGAAACTCTGCGATGTGGCTGTAAATAGAGAGACAGACAGACAGACAGACAGAGACAGAGAGAGAGAGAGAAAGAAAGAGAGAGAGAGAGACCAAGATCGAGAGAGAGAGAGAGAGAGAGAGAGAGAGAGAGAGAGAGAACAAAGTATGAATTCACCATGGAAAACTTGACAATGATTTTGAAGCTGTTGTCTCATTCCTGGAGGTACATGAAGAGGGATGAAGTGTGGAAAGGGGAGGAGATTGCAAACCTTTACGCACTGGTCACTTCATAAACCTTGCTGGGACATTCAAACCCACGCGTGACATGATATGCATAAGTGGCCAACCACAAAATCATTTAGCAAATGAAAGTCAACAATTTCATTCATTAATTTCACAAAATATCAAAACAAAGTGTAATAGTGATCAGTGCACTGTGACTCACAGTGTACTATGAGTTTAACCACAAATCTAGCACTAGCAATTCAGCAAACATTTCCCATGCAGGATGACCGCAAACTGTTAGCATTGACCAATAGGAGGGAAGAACTCCTGTCAAATAGGATTATCTACATTTGCACGTGATAATGTCATTCAGATTAATTTGAGAGTTGTGACGTACCATTATCTGCAGTCCAAAGACAAACATAGTGGTGGTGAGTTACAAGTTTTTGATTTTAAATGGAGTTAGAATTCCACAGAATGAAAATAATCACTTATTATGTGGGTCGTGACGTTCGAGTAAGGGCTGCTGAATTTGACAGCGTGTCAAGTGAACGTTTCCATGGTCGGTCCTGTCAATATCAAGTAACTTAATCAGTTAATGATCATCGGTGATCGTACTAGCTGCTTAATTTACACTTTTGAACTGGTATTCAAACGGTTTCTAATAAACATGATTTAACCGTCTGTTATCAGTTACTGCACTCACTACACTACTTCAACTCAATAAATCATTGAGTGAGCGACTCATCGCGTAATGAGTGATTAGACTGTCAGATTCACAATGTTGAAATCACTAAGGAACAGCTGAGCTAGACAACGATGGCATATGGACCATAAAAATAAAAGCATTTTCTTGACAAATACAACAAAAAATGTCACCTGGATGAGTGACAGATATTCCTCTTTCATTCGTAGAACCCACTGCTCACCATCTCTGGGCCCAGCTTTGGTTTTCAGCAAAGGAATTGCGCAAGGGTCTTTTTCGTCGCCTCATCATCCACCATCTTGACAGAAAGGGGAAGTATCCAACTGACTTCTGGGCAAATGCAGACGGCAATGGAAAACCACAGGCGCAGGATTTTTGTTGTTTGTTAAATGGCAGGCTGAGCTCCGACTTTGCAGTCAAACTTTTTTTGAGTTCGAATTCCAGCAATGCCCAACAACACACAACAGCCCAGTGGCAGTGAGTAGGCCTTGTGATCAAGAGGCAAGTGCAGATATGGCACACCAGACAAAAAGGCCAGTAAGCTTGTAGATATTTCGTTAGTACTTGTTTGATTTATTTGCTTTCAAGTCATCTAACTTTTTGACGCAAGTTAATTAGTATTGTTACTTTTTGATAAATTCAGTTAGCCTACTTTCTTTTTCATATCTGACTTTGTGATGCTTGTGGTCACTGCTTCTGATATTGCCATGTGATAACCTTCATTTGCATGTCACATTGTGAGGAAGCTCCTTTTCTACTCTTTTTTTCTGATCAGACAGTGACGGTACTTTTGTCTCTTCGTCTTTTTTTGTAATTTATCATTAACTGCTGTGTCAAGGTAAACACACTTTTTGTTGTTAAAAGCTTTAATAATGATAATAGTAAATAAAAATAATGGTCTTCTGTCCTGAGACAAGGGGTGATCCTCTCAGTCTCAGTGACCTTTTAAACTTTCCAGTTTTCAGCGTCGTGGGTAGGCCTAGGTGGAAAGAATGATTTTGTTAAATTTTTCATGTCTGTATTATAGGAAAAAAAAATGTTTAGTGTGCGTGGAGGGTCAGCAAGTTGCCCCAAGATGGATCTACTGTATGATTGTGTGTGGATTATATTGTACTTTTTGTTTTGTGTTATATATATATATTTATATTTTTTTTTTTGCAGTAGTGTTTTTGAGTCGATCAGAAATGTACAAACTTGGCTTATCATTTCGCCACTTTTGTGTGATGACAAGGTGGTTGAATGCAAACTGTCACTTCTGTGTGACGATAATGTGGCTGAAAGAAACTGTGTATGCTTGTTAACAAATCGGAGTGAGGTACTGCTGTGCATGTGCACATTTTGTGTATTGTCAGTATATATTCCATTATTAACATGTCATTTTTTTCACTTTTTATGTCAACTGTTCTACTTTCTAAGCAGATCTAATACATCTACTTTAAGTCTGTTAAAGCCTGCGTGGTTTCGTTTTTTTTTGGACTCGCATGCTTGGGTTTCTTTTTCCAGTGGAATATTGTGGGGAACTCCTCTTATAGTAAACAATGGCAGATAGCAAAAAAAAAAATTGGGATTTTTGAAATATCTTCATTTAAACTGTAATGGTCTCAATGACTTTAAAAAAAAAGAAAAGACATTTTTGAATTTCTTAGAAATCAAAAGAATAGTATAATTATGTTACAGGAAACACATCTTCCTGTTAAATACAAAAAATTTCATCAGATCTAACTGGGGGTATTCTTTATGGTTAGCAGGTAGTGAAACTAATTTTTTTTTAAAAAAATGGAGTGGCAACATTATTTAGGAATAACTTTGACTTCAAAGTGCAAAATGTAGCCAGGGATCCTGAGGGTTATTTTCTTCTTCTGGACCTAGAATTTCTTTAAAAATAAATAAATAAATAACCGGTTTACTCTTGCCAATATATATGGCCCAAGCTCTGGGGATAAACCTGATTTCTTTGAATCCTTAACTACTAAACTTGAGCAGTTTGGTAATGAAAGTATGATTCTGGGTGGAGACTAGAATATAGTGCTAGATTGTAAGTTAGATTACAGAAACTATACTAGTACATCAAATAGGCCTAGAACTCGTAAAGCAATACTGAACACAATGACGAAATTCGACTGAACAGACATTTTCAGAACATTGTACCGATCTTTACGAAATATACCTGGCGTAAATTTAATAGCATTAAACAAGGTAGGTTGGACTTCTTTTTTTCATATCTCACTTACTTTCAGATATCAACGGCTCTAACATATGTTCTAGTTACAGTCTGATCATGCCTTAATCAACTTGACTCTGAAGGAGGGAGAGAAGAAAAAGAGAGACGACAGTTTTGGAAATTTAATAAGTCACTATTGAAAGATAAGAAATTTGTATGTGAGGTAAAAAATGTTACACTAGAATTAAAAAAAGAATACGCTCTACCTGTCTATAACCTTGAAAATATTAATGAGGCTCCAAACGATATGGTTCAGTTCTCTATTTCAGATCAGTTATTTTTTGAAATGCTGCGTCTGAAAATTAGAGAAAAAAAAACAATATCATACTCATGCTTCAAAACGAAAATGGAAACAGAACTTGAGGAAGAACTGGAAGCAAAAATTAAAAGTCTAAGTGTAAATGTTAATGAAGATAACTTGGAGGAATTAGAGCAATCCAAAGTGCAGCTACAAGAAATACGTGAAAAGAAAGTAGAGTGCATGATAGTTAGATTAAGAATAAAATGGATTCAGGAGGGCGAGAAGCCTAGTCAAGTACTTTTGTAGCCTGGAAAACAGAAATTGTATTGATCGTTCAATGAGTTTGTCTGGAGAGTAATGATGGTGTAATAATATCGGATCAAAATGCAGTTCTTAAAGAAGTTGAAAGAAGCCTGGAAAACAGAAATTGTATTGATCGTTCAATGAGTTTGTCTGGAGAGTAATGATGGTGTAATAATATCGGATCAAAATGCAGTTCTTAAAGAAGTTGAAGATTCTATCAGCAGTTGTATTCAGAACAATTTGTCATTACATATGAATGGTTACTTGTAAACAGTTACAGTCTCTCTCTCTCTCTCTCGTCCTCCTCTCTCTTCTCCTCTCTCTCTCTCTCTCTCTCCTCTCTCTCTCTCTCTCTCTCTGTGTGTGTGTGGGTGTGTGTGTGTGTGTGTGTGTGTGTGTGTGTGTTGTGCAGGTTTTGCGTCTGCTTCTTGGTTGAGGATGAGGTCCTAACCCGTAAAGTTTATCTTCATGGCACATTTTTTCTCCTCTGTCTTCAGCCCTTGTGCACTTTCGCTCTCGTATGCACGGTGGTGGGAGCCAACCAGGGGAGGTTTGAGCAGTGAACCTTTTTTTTTTTTATTTCTGTATCTATTTATATATTAATTTCTCTCTACTGCAGTTTGTTTTGTCTCAATGTTTCATATATTGAATTATGAAATGTGTGTGTTTGTGTTTAAATTTTTTGTTATTGAATGGTTTTTCTCCTCAACGGTGTTTGTTTCATATTATATATAGTATGTTTGGTATATATATATGAATGCGTATATATATGTGTGCTGTGTTGTGTGTGTTTGTGTGTGTTGTGTGTTATTGTGTGTGTGTAGAAGAAACCTTTATAACTGTTTGATAGACTGATTATTGGTCATATTTATGTTGAACTTGGAAGAAAATAAAAATGATTATAATAAACAACAAACAAACAACAACAACAACAAAAAAATGCTATTTTTGTTTTCTTATTTCAACATGATGCTGTACACCCATCATTACCGCCGTCCCCGTAATTCCCACGATATCTGGGATGACATGATTGAAACTTATAAGTTCACTCATGGGCTATACAACGCGAAGAGTCCTCTCATGATGGAAAACAGTGTTGAGCAGACCTGTGGGCACAATCTGAAGCTCAGGAAAAGGAATTACAATAGTTCACTGCGCCAGCACTATTTCGCCTATAGAGTGGTGAATCCCTGGAACGCGCTCCCAGAAAAGGTGGTTAATGGACCATCTCTCGATAGCTTTAAGTGAGTTATCAATTAAGACCAGCCGCCATGGTGAAGTGATCAGCACTGCGGATTCCCGGCTTGGAGGTTGTGGGTTTGATTTCCATCAGAGCCATGTGGGATTTTTCTGCCCCGACCTGCTCCTAACCACATTTGAGTTTTCTAAGGGTTGAGTTGGGAAGAGTGAACCCACACAGTCAAGTTTCATCCTTTAAATGGATGCATCTCTGGGTATGTTTCTCAAATTTCCTGACCAGTACTGCAGGTGTCTGTGTCTCTCGGGCCTGGTTGACACTGGGATATTTCGTTAAAGTAAGCACGGAAGACAGCCCTGTCATGCAGTTTCAGACTGGAATGGAAAATCTATAGCATCATTTCCATTATCCTCATTCTCATTTATCAGCATTACAAAGTATCAAATTCTGTGGCCCTTCATGCCCTGCTCCCATGGTCACCTCAGTTTTGATGTCCTCTGCACATCTATGATCTTGGTTTGATTCCGCCAGGATCACCAGTATCACAACTTCAAGGAGGCTGTCGTTGGATGGTCGAGGTGGCGCCTTCGAAGGTGGTGTCCTTCGCATTAATTTCTTGGCATGATTTTCACAAAGTACTCTCTTTCTGATGCCTTATCATACCAGTTCCCAGATTTCACGATTGGACGTTCAGGAAATTTGGGAACGCGTTCCCAGATATCACGATAAGTCTGGGAACGCGTTTCCCATATACCACGGTTCCCAGATATTATACGAAAGGCTTATGCTGTGGCTGTGAACGGGTGTTGGATTGAGCGGCGTGGGTGTAATGCCACTGAGGTGGCACAGAGGATGAGACAGCAAAACAAAACAAACAAACAAACAAAAACAAAACAAAACAAAACCAAAACCAAAACAAAAAAGCAAAGTGTTTTAAGAACATCTATAGATCTGAAAATCGCAGATTTCAGTTTTCTCTCACAATCTCTCTCTTAAGACCGCTCTATAGATCCTCTCGCCCAGATCTCTCTCTCTCTCTCTCTCTCTCTCTCTCTCTCTCTCTCTCTCTCTCTCTCTCTCTCTCTCTCTCTCTCTCTCTCTCTCTCTCGATGGATTATACGGGGCTACAGAGACTCAACAGCCCCAGTTGCCTCTTTTGAAAAGTCCCAGATCCAAGCCCATCTCTTTCCCCTTCCCCTCCACCCCCGCCCCACCCCTGTCCACTCTCTCCCCGCCCCCACCGCAAAACAAGGAAAAAAATCATCATTTATTCCCAAGTGGGTAGTGAAGAGTCAAACATCACAGCTCTGTCTTTGCAGCATCCCCAAATCACCACCCACCACCCATCCACCCGCCCCCATTCCACCCCACTGTGACGAGAGTTGGGGGTGGGTCGGTGTGTCCTCAAGGGGAAGGACTTCGAATGTTTTCTCTATTAGAATTATGTTAAAGTGTCACCTCCACCCTCTCTTACAAGTGGTGGAAGGAGCAACTTTCGGTGTAACGAAAAGTTTTAAACTCCCTGAATGGTTTAACTCCCAGGGAGTTAAACTGTTCATATGTAAATTTTAACTCCCCGGGAGTTAAAATAGAATGACTCCCACCCTGTGCAAAAATAACTCCACTCAGTAAAACTTCAAAATGTTCTAAAATCTTTTTCGTACAAGTCTCAACAAATTCTTGAAAACATTAAGGGGGAGGCATTTTGTACATCTATCGGACTTAACTCCCACCCTGTAACAGAATGACCCCCCTGGGAGTTAGTCTGTACTATATCCAGATTAACTCCCGGGAGTTAATCCAGGTGTGTAAAAGTTTAACTCCCTGTCCACTAGGGGGGTCAGTTTTTCACAGTTAGTAGAATAACTCCCCTGGGAGTTAATGTGTACACGTGTTTTCTGACTCCCAGGGAGTTACTTTGTAACACAGGGGGAGTTAATATGATCATGACTAAGATGACTCCCCACCCACCTATTCCCAGATGACTTTCTGTAAGAGAATGGAGAAAGGGATTAATGTTCATGTCCGTATACATATTCATGTTCTCATCTGTGCCTATCCTTGACATTTTATTATGCCTTTGTGTATATAATCTGTATGTAAAGTCTGTATATACATGAATTAATGGTTTGGTGCTTTTGGTATAAATACTCTTTGGCGTTCTCTCTCTCTCTCTCTCTCTCTCTCTCTCTCTCTCATGGAATCTATGTGACTATCTGGGCACAACATTAGACAATAAGTTCACTTTGAATACACACACCAGGTCCGCATTCAAAAAATGTCAAACCAGAATGTATTTCCTACGCAAATTGAGGAATCTGCATGTCCAGCCAAAAATTCTTTAAAACATTTTACAGGAGTTTTATTGAGTCTGTCTTGACTTTTTCATGCATTTGCTGGTATGGAAATCTTAATTTGAAAAACAGCAAACTCTTGGATAGCGTTGTGAACATGTGTGGTAAGATTGTTGGTGAGAGACAGGAGAGTATGAGTGAGTTGTATGGCATACGCTTGCGCGACAGTTTGAGCTCCTTCCATCAGGTAGACGGTTTTGTGTCCCCAGAGCTAAGCCGATGCCCCACAAAAACGAGCTTTGTGTTCAAAATCCATTGCGCTTTTAAACAAGCGTGTAAAAGCGCGCGTGTAAAAAGAGGCGGTGGGTCACCTGTGAGCAAGACATAAGCAGTGCGCGGGGGTGTGTATGTCTGTGAGCAAGCGGGAGTGTGTAGTGTGCTGGAGTGTGTGTGTGTGTGTGTGTGTGTTGTGTGTGTGGTGTGTGTTATGTGTGCATGTCATGGAACAGTGAGGAATAGAAATGTCTGGAATATGTCTTATCTTAATGATTTTTAATGATAAATCACCTCTCTCTCTCTCTCTCTCTCTCTCTCTCTCTCTCTCTCTCTCTCTCTCATACGTGCACACACGTATGTATGTATGTATATATAATTATGAGTGGCTGAGTGCATGCTTTATTTGCACTACCAAAAAGGAGAAAGACTGAAATTCCCATTTTGGTGAAACGCGCATGTTTTATTGTTAGAAAGTAATTTTAATTTTCAGTGTCACGTTTTGTAACTATAAATATGTATGTCTAAACTTTTAGGGCAGAGGTCACGAATGTAATTTCTCTTTTAACGAGAGATAATAAAGTTTTCTGAATCTGAATCTGGATAGATTAGAGAAATTTGTGTGTGAGACACAGAGGATAGAGAAGAGGGGAGGAGGAGGGGCTGTTTCTTTTTTGTACAATTTTGTACAAGAGGGTGGCTGCTCGCGCTCTACAAGCAGCCAGTAACAAAACTTTTTGTAATCATGTGTGTGTTTGTCCAGCCTTTTGACGTGTTTTTTTGAGAAATGATTGAATACGCTTGAATGACAGTTCCAGTATGATCATTGCCTTATCACTTATTCTGCTGTGTTGGGTGCGATTGTGATCAGCATTCAACCAGATCCTTGTGAGTATGCATCCATCTTAGAAGCTCGTTTTCTTTTGATTTTCTCCGCTTCTCGGCGAGAGTGTTGAACGTGTACATGAAGGGATTGACGGCAGAGTTTAAGGGTAGTACAAGTATAGCGAGGGCCACATTCACCTCTCCAGAGACAGGGGTACCAAGCGAAGCTAAAACTCACACAGCCCAATGGGAAACCAGCACATGAAATCTGTTACTGCAACAGTAATCAACCTTTGAGCGATGGTCATGTCACGTGACACTTTAGTGGTGTTGGTTTTCAATGCATTTTTTCTGTATGACCAGTAGATAAAGGCCTGACCAGCCGAAATGAGTAAAAAACAGATTGAAATTAAAGATGATCATCACAGTGAAGGAGTATACCTTTCCTTTAAACTGTTGTCTTTGTAACTGGCAGTGGAATACAAATACCTGTCTGACTGTAAAACTCCCAGTGTGTATGTCACTGGCAGCAAAGGTAACAGCGCCAGAAAGCAGCCAACCAACAAGCCAAGCCAATGAAGAAACCCCCTGTTGCTGATCTTTTACCAAGTGCAGGTTGCTGAATGGAAAGCGAAGAACCACGAACCGATCCAGAGTAATAAGGCAAATGATTAGAGCCGACACCTCACTCGACATCAGAGACAGAAAACCAGAGAACTTACACGTCACGCTGTTTTTTCCACGTGTCATCATGGTGAAGGTATCTTCCGCGGTACTGTTCGTCAGCCACGCCGATGATAAGCATGTAGACACCATCATCAGAAAGTCAGCCATGGTAAGATTCGTGACAAACACACCAAAGCCACTCGAAGAGGTCAGCATGCTCTTTGAAAAGACACGTGCACAGAAACAGAAGAGGTTTCCAGTAATGGACAGACAAGACATTAGCCACAAAACCCCGCGGTACACATCCAAGATCGCAGCAAGTCTCCGCAGGATGAGACTTCATCTTTTGGGGCAAAGCAAGACGATCTGTCAAAAGTCTTCAGGAAGTATTTCATCACAGCAGAGTTTTGTAATTCTGTGCAGATATTGAACACAGATGAAAAGGCCTTTAAAAATAAAATATCAGCAGGAAAATATTTTCACAGGACTTTCATGCAAGAGAATTTCAGCTACCCGTGGTGTGTGCTGAAAACCACCAGGACTAATTGCATGAATAGAGGTAAAAGTTAAATTGAGTTTTTGCAAGCGACAAAATTTTCCCAGCACTTCAGGATCAAATACTTTGAGAGTGGTGTGTTGTGACAAATCTACAGTGGTTAGTGAGCTTTGTTCATTGACAAGTGAGAGACCACGGTTGTAGATGAAACAAGAGGATTGTTGGACATCGACAATGACTGCAGATTTTGTAAAACAAGGAAAGACGTCATGTTAACTTGCTGGAGTCTGTTATCACTGAGGTCCAAGAAACCTCAAGTTTAACAATGATTCCTGAGGTACCTGGATTAATGAACACTGGGCTAGAACTAAATGGAGGAGATAAACATTGTGACTCACATCGGACAGCGTCATTCCAGAACCTGTGGCATTCAATGAACGGAGGTGGGGAAGAGTACTGAGGGGAAGGGGCTGAAAGCACAAAAAAGCATCACCCTGACCAAAGACATCCTTCTGGACAGGCTGAGCCACACGCCAGTTCATCATCACGCATCACACAGTGAGGCCAGCCATCACACAGGTTACACATGGTGCACACACCATTTTTGAAAGTCTACACCGGAAAAACACCCTGGACACCTGAGATCCTGACATCCTTCTTCATCCTGGTGGTCAAGACAGTCGTACATCCCATTGCATCTTGTATAGACAGGCAGGCAGTCCTCGTACCTACTGAGGCAACGATAGTGGCTGTCAGGACCAACGATTCGTTGGGTTTCATCTTCTGTGCTTCAAAGTTCAAACGTCCATCGAAGTTGATCAGAACGTTTGAGCGGAGGCATCGCGTTGTGGAGGTGAAAAACACAGCGAGTTAGTTTACAGACATCCTCATCTGATTCATCTTGACAATTGGACACTCGGGTGCATAGTTCTTCAAAGGGCACGCACTGGCCATTTCTACACGTGAAACTGTCGTACAAACAGGATGTTTACAGAACGACTTCATCACTGTTATCTGAACAATCATTTATGAAATCACAAACCAGTGTATAGGACAGCGTGGTGAGCTGATCCCTACAGGTAAACGTGGGAATTAACGTGACGTGGTGATCTGTCGAATGAAGCTGGCCATCACGTGACCTCTGAGAAGAAAAATAACAGAAGAGCGTTTGATGCTCGTCACAAACAGAATGCAGGGCTGAACCACACAGCAAAAAGTCACGTGTCACGTGACCGTCAGAACACACCATCACTGACTGTTCCCCCTTGGGCGAAAAAGCACGTGCGCTTAAGAACATCGCATGGCCACTGACATACTTTTCAGCACTTTTATTGGTTCCAGTTTCACATATGGCCCCAAAGGAAGATGCCCTGAAAAAAACCGTTTTACAAGGTAAGATTTGAAAATTGCGCCCAAGGCCAGTGCTGCAGACTGTTCCTGACATGGCAGCTTGAAATGGGGTGCATAATGAATGATAAATCGCAGTTCTGTCGTTAGTCACAGTGCGAGTTCTGTACATGTTAGGCAAACTGGTGTCAAACGAGCGTAGTCCAAGCAAAACATTGTCAAATCCATGCAGTAACTTCGTTATGTTCACAACAACGTTCTGCCACTGACTGAGCATGCATACGGGTAAGTTCAATATGCCACCCCACGAACGACAGTACTCATTACCAGCTTCATGTATGAACTTTTCCTTTGTGTCGAATCGTGCAGGCGCCAGACAATCTTATAGCAATGGTCACACAACGCTAGTAAACCTTGGCAGTCCCGACTACTGAAGGGACAGTCCCTGTTTCGTCCCGTCCATCCGCACACTCTGTCTTCAGGTTGCACGCCACGTGATGCTGGAAGATGGAGTAGTGATCCACAGAACAGTTTCCACAAACCACCGTTTAACATCTTCGGTGTGTTGGTCTCGGAGAAGAAGGTGAAGAACAACTGAAAGCATCTGCCCGAGTTGCACTGATTCAGCATGCACTAAGAGCTCCGTGGCCTTGTATAGGTGGGCAAAGTTACTTTCAAAATCTGCTCTGTTCCAGGCTTTGGTGTAACGTTTTTCGCAGTGTCCGGAGGAACGGTCGCAACGCATGACACAGGAATACAACTGGATCTTAAGCACATGTGGCACGATAGGCTTGAAGCTGATCATGACTGCATGGTGCCCTGGACTTGATACAGTCTTCCACATACCAGGCAGGTTATTACCACTGCAGTTTTGCTCCACCGTGACGTATCCTGATGATGGTGACGTCAGCACAAGAATGAGACTTCTTGTTCCTTCATTCAAATGAAGTCATGTTTTAAAATCAGAGAAATAAACACTGTGGTCAATCATTAAATGAAATACGCTATCAACCACCAAGTCCATGATTTTGCATTTCAGAAGTGCCTTGCGGAGAGAATACTAACAGAAAGAAAGGACAGAGGACTTACCTGTATAGCTTGGTTACCAGCCTTCCCTCCCCTTCCTCCGTTGAGTGTGTGACTTTGGCTCAGACGGTCTTACACCCGACTGTTGCAACTTGGCAGGAGTTTCCCAACCTGTGTAACAACTTTACCTCTAGCCTCTGAAAGGCAATCTTCTTCCTGACCCCTATTTTTTTCGTTTTTCTTTTTTTCTTTTTTTTCTTTCTTTCTTTCTTTTTCTTTTTTCCCTCTTTTTTGTCCTTTTTTCTTCCCTGTGGATCCATCTGTCGAGTTCAGGGTGGAAGTTGAAGTGGGTTCACAAAAACAAAACAACAACAAAAAAATGAAGTACTTGAGGTAAATACAGAAGCACAGCTGGAGAGCGCAAAGTTCTTGGTGTACAGCTCCATTGGCCTCGTCAGCCCTTGATGATTTCTTTCGCACCTGAACCAGCGGCAATCAGCTCAATGGACTACTGCCCTGCCATCAATGGAACCTCTGCTCCATACTCTCCCTGTTCGATATTTACCTTATTCGATACTCCTCCCCCTACTTGCCTATGGCTGTGTGTGTGTGTGTGTGTGTGTGTGTGTGTGTGTGTGTGTGCGACGAGCGCCTGCGTGCGCGCGCCGTCCTGCACGAACATGGTATAGGAAAGATTTCTTTCGTACCCTTCACCCCCCCAGGACAGCTTCTTTCTGTTGGGGGCGAGGGAGTGGGGGTGGGGGTTGAATGTGGAGGGTAAGCGAGGTGGTATCGAGCAAAGGGAATGTAGATCAGGGACACATATTTGACAATGGGAGTATTGAGCAGCGAGGGGGGGAGGGGGAGAGGGAGGACAGCGAGCAGGGGGATTATCAAGCAGAGAGAGTCTGGAGCCGGGGGAACGTCGAGCTGGGGGGAGTATCGACCACGCTCCCGGCGCACATGCTTCTTCTTTGAGGCAGTAAATGGTCTGGTCATCGTCCCCCATCGTTTGACCTTTCCCACTTTGAATGAAGCCCGCAAGCCGCTGACCTCAGGAACTGGGGGTGCGATGCCAACAGCTGGCACTACTGTAAAGGGGTCTAGGACCAGCACGTGTACACAGGAAGAAGGGAATGTACCTACGCAGAATCCTGATATTGTGTTTATAGAATTTTTTTTTGTTGTCCCTTCTTCTGGGGACCAGAGTGGCATTGCTCCCACGCCACTTATTCCGACTCCCCGTCCACTGGCACAGCTCGCCCCCACAGGGACCAGTCAACATCAAGTTGTCAAGAGCCAGCCCACCAGAGGAGACACTGCACTGCTGCCAAGAAGGTTTTCAGTGGCGTCTGTTCTGATCCAACATACCAACAACGAAGCCCCCTACTGACGGCATTAACTGCATAGTCGCAGAGCTAGTGTGAGTGAGCTCTCCCTCCAGAGGATGCCACCACGCCCGCTCAAAGACAACCCCCATGAATTTGCCGATACCGATGATTCTGACAGAATCAAAACAAGGCCATGGGCATGAAAAAAAGCAACCAAAAAAACTGAGGTCATCACAAGAGCAGACCACAAAGGACCACAGAATTTGAGACATTTTGTCAAATACTGATCAATGAGCATGAGGGTGATGAAGATGATGCTATGGATTTTCATTCCAGTCTGAGACTGCATGACAAGGCTGTGCTCTACACTTACCTTCATAATATATCACAGTGTCAACCAGGCCAGAGAGATGCAGACACCTACACATTGGTCCGGAAATTTTAGCAACACTCTCAAAGACGCATCCATTAAGTGGATGAAACTCGACGGTGTGGTCCCAGTCTTCCCAACAGAGTCCATAGCAAACTGAACTCCGGGTAGGAGCCGGTCGGGGCAGAAAACTCCTACAAAGAAATGACTCTGCTGGGAATCGATCCCACGACCACCCAGTCGGGATTTCAAAAGACGCCAGTTACTTTCACAACGGAGGCTGGTTCATGGAAATGTTATTGTCCTGGAATGAATGTTTTAAGCATGGATAGTGCTGATGGTGTCTTTGCTGTCCTTGAGGTTTCCCGGTTTTGGAGCCTTCGCAGTGACTGATGGATCCAAATTATAGAATGTTGAGCAGTTACTAGCTTCTGTCCCCGGACAGTCATATCAGCAGCGTTGGCGACACTGTTGCTGGCCATAATCAGTTCGGTTTGCTTGGCGCTGATTTCCATGCCACATGTCTTGTTAATGCTTCCATACTCTAAAACATGCAGTGCTAGTATCGCACGGGCTGCTTTTGAGTATAGTTCACATTAACACTGTCAACCATCCCTCGTTCTGCTCTGTGTGGCCAGTTAACTCGGCCAGTCATAGCACTGAAATTCCCTCAGGACACCTGATTGTGAACCATTTGTAATTGATCTTTTTTAAAAGCCTAAATCTGACGGTGACTTAATTTTTTGTACAGTAAAATAGAGCTGTCTTTTATCTTCTTGATAATGAATGTTTTTTTAAAAAAGAAAAAAGTCAAAATGATCTTTTGTTGTGTTTGATTGAGTTGAAAATCTTAATAATTGTCAGCGACCGCACCACCACACCCACACCCACACACACACGCTCTCTCTCTCTCTCTCCTCTCTCTCCTCCCTCTCTCTCTCTCTCTCTCTCTCGCTTGCGCAAAACATATACTGCAAATTAATATATCTATTGGATTCCTCCTGCCGATAACTTTGTACCTTCTGTTGTCCTTTCTGTTCTTCCTGTCCTCCCCAACCCCCCCCCACCACCCCCCCCCCACACCACCCAACACCCCCAACCAACAACGTAACAACTACCCCCCAACAAACACAACACCACCCCCCACCACACACCACCCCCCACCCCCCCCCCCACCAACACCCCCCCCCCCCCCCAACACCCACCCCCCCCCCCTGGGTGGTTGTTGTTTTTTGTTTGTTGTTTGTTTCCTACTTACTAGAAGAATTAAGGCCTTGCGTACCATAAATATACCATGGTATTTTGTATTATTTTTTTATTTAGGTTATTGTTTATGGGATCTAGGTATTCGATTACCAGTAGTTTCAATTGTTATGTTATGCATGAGTATCAGGATTATATTAAATTTTTTTAATTTTCATGTATTGATTATTTGATTATTATAAAAAATGATTTTCTAAATATAATCGGTATCGTGTTTATTACCTTAACCTCACTATTGTTGTTAGTAGTACCATCAGTAATAATTATTTCTAGTATTGATACTACCACCA
>JADBJO010025936.1:0-23143 GCA_016801955.1 Conus betulinus | reverse complement strand
TTGATAAGAAATCTGAACACATTGTTGCATCGGAATGGGGCTATAAATGTTTTTTCTCTTCTAATACTTCTAGTTCTAGAGGCGTATCCGTTATGTTCAATAACACGTTTGAATTTAAGATAAAAAAGATACACAGAGACCAAGATGGTAACTTTATAATTATTCTGTTTAAATATATGGAACATGATCTGCTTCTTGTTAACTTATACGGACCTAATAGAGACACCCCAGACCAGACTTCTATTTAAACCTGAAAAATATTATAGAAAGTTTTAAAACCCGTAACATCATAGCAGTTGGAGACTGGAACCTTGTATTAGATCCTTCCATTGATTATGATAATTATAAACATAACAATAATCCCAAAGCTCAGGATGCAGTTCTGAACATGATGGACGAACTGCAGTTATCAGATACATGGAGAGAATATAACCCTGATAGCAGGAGATACACTTGGCGAAAGATAAGCCCTCTTAAACAAAGTAGATTAGACTTTTTCTTAATTTCTGAATACCTGATTTTTTATGTGGAAGATCCTGATATCCAATATGGATATCGATCGGATCACTCCATGGTTAGTTTAAAATTAGAATTTGATAAAAAACCATTCATAAAACATATTGGAAATTTAATAATTCTCTGCTCCGAGATCGTAAGTTTTTAGATGAAATTAACGAGGTAATTGATAACGTTACAGAAGAATATGCTGCAGCTCATTTTGACAAAGCACACCTAAAAGATCTGTCTAAAGTTGATATACAGCTAACAGTGCCTGTCAACGTTTTCTTGGATTTTTTGTTAATGAAAATCCGAGCAAAAAACGATTGCATATGCAACAATGAAAAAGAAACAAAGAGAAGAAAAGGAGTGCAGTTTAGAGCGTCAAATAGCGGAAATAGAAGAAAAAAGAAGATAAAACCGAGGACGACGTGCAGAAATTAAATTGCTTAAGCCGAGAAATAGCCACGTCAAGAGATGAAAAAAATGCAGGAATTTTAATAAGATCAAAAGCAAGATGGGTGGCCGAGGGGGTGATGAAAAGGTAACTAAATATTTTTGTAATTTGGAAAGAGACACTTCGTTAGTAAACATATGTCCAAATTAGTAACAGATGACAGAATAGTACACAAATCTGATGAAATCCTGATGGAAGTGAAAGCATTTTATGAAAATCTGTACACAGAGAGAAAAGTGGAAGAATGTGAGATCACGGACTTGATTGAAGAAATACCAAAATTAACAGAGGGAGAACAAAAATCGCTTGAGGGAGAAATAAACACTTGAGGAAGCAGGATGTGCTCTTAAAAACATGCAGAATGGGAAAAGTCCTGGTTCTGATGGATTCACAACGGAATTTTTTTAAGTATTCTGGAAACAACTGGTGTTTTTGTAGTTAGAGCTTTAAACCAGTCGTTTCAAAATGAGGAATTATCCAATACGCAAAAAGAAAGGAATAATTACATGCATCCCCAAAGGAAACAAGTCTAAAGAATTAATAAAAAAAACTGGAGACCAATATCTTTGCTCAATGTTATCTATAAGATAGGGTCTTCTTGCATAGCTAATCGCATCAAAACTGTACTTCCTAAATTAATCAATGAGGATCAAACGGGGTTCATGACGAATAGATATATAGGGGACAACATTAGATTAATCTATGATTTAATGCATTATTTAGAAACACAGAAACTCCAGGCATGCTGATCTCCATAGATTTTGAAAAGGCGTTTGATTCCTTGAATTGGCAATTTATGTTGAAGACATTAAAATCATTTGGATTTGGTAAAGATATATGTCGCTGGATCACGACCTTTCATAAGGGGATTAAATCCTCCGTAATAGTAAACAGTCAGAGCTCAACATGGTTTGAAATACAAAGAGGTTGTCGACAAGGTGACCCCATATCTCCCTATTTATTTATATTGTCCGCAGAAATATTGGCTATTATGATCAGGGAAAATAAAAACATTAAGGGAATACATATTAACCAAACTGAACACAAGCTGTCTCAGTTTGCAGATGATACACAGTTGACACAAATGAAGGGGACAGAATATCTTTGAACATTCAATAGCGACCTTAAACAAATTTGCAAACGTATCTGGGTTGTACATGAATATCGAAAAAAACAAAGGCAGTTTGGCTGGGAAGCAAAGTGTTTTCAAAGACTAGATATATGCCCCACCTAAAAATAGACTGGAATCCAAAACAGTTTAAGATCCTTGGAATATGGTTTACCCCAGAACTATCACATTGCGTGGAACTGAATTACAATGACAAATTTCTCGAAATAAAATCATTATTCAACATCTGGAGTAAGAGAGTTATTACACCTGTTGGCAGAGTAGCCGTTTTAAAATCATTGATCTCTCAAAATTGATATATCTTTGGATCCTGCTACCTAACCCACCAAACAGCTTAATGGATAAGCTTCAAAAGCAATGCTTTCAATTTGTATGGAATAACAAACAAGATAGGATAGCCCGAAAACAACAACAGTAAAAAATGTAAGAAACGGAGGATTAGGAATACCTTCACTTAAGCACATGACAATGGCATTAAAACTTACATGGATCAGAAAACTTAAAGTTAGCAATCATAAATGGAAATCTGTGATACAAAAAATGTATCCTTTGGCAAAAGATCTTGAGAAATATGGCTATGCTTTACCAGTTAACCAAAAAAGACTAATGCCTTTTGGAAAGACACTTTCCAAGCGTATGAAATTTTTGGTAATAAAGTAAGTATTGAGGATCCCAGCGAATTCTGGGCTGAAAACATTTTTTTACAATAAAAACATTAAACTAGACGGGAAAACTATATGTTTCAAGGAATGGGTAGACAAAGGTGTATATCGTATTGCAGATTTGGTAGACCAAACAGGGTCATTCATGAGTTACGAAGAATTCAGGCACAAGCATGCTGTTCAAACAAACTTCATGCTATATCTAGGTTGTGTGCAATCTGTCAGAAAATATATTCGAACGAAGAATATCAGATTGACTAGCAATATACCTAAGAACACTAAAAAAAGCTCTCAATATCATATGGGAGTGTAAATAAAGGAGCTCGACTTTATTATGATATCTTAAATGAAGATAACGCACAACCAAGGTGCTGTGCGAAATGGAACAATGAAATAGGTAAAGAATTGAACTGGAAAAAATATATTTCTTCGCACACACAAAATAAAAGAAATTAAACTGAAATGGTTTCAAATGAGATTAATTCACAGGATCCTGGCTACGAATATTGTCCTTGAAAAAAATGAATATCGCTGAAAATAACAAATGCACGTTTTGTAAGTGTGAAAAGGAAACCATAGATCATTTATTCTTCACATGCGACGTGACAAACACGCTTTTTTGGAGTGATCTTTATAATTTCTTAAAAGATAATTGCTCTTGTATACCTGATATTATATTATCAAAGGAACTTGTCCTGTTTGGCACTGACTCTCGGTTAAAAACTGACATCATATTCGATTACATTATCTTGTCTGCAAAGTTCTTTGTATACAAAAATCCAGAGCTGAAAAGGTGTTTCCTCTGTTTCCTGTTTTCAGGAAATATTTACAAATCAAATATCAAGTAGAAAAATGCATTGCAAAAAACGAATATGAACTATGTTGATTTTGATAACAAATGGCATAGTTATAAGCTCTTGATTGAAAACTGAGGTATGTGTGTGTGCGTGCTCGCATGATCACGTTTATGTATGTGTGTAGTCTTGCCTAGGATTTTTCTCATGTTGAGGTAAACTTGAAGAGCGATCATTATAATAATTTCGAGCAAGAGCGTGGCAGCTAAAATTCAACCGTCGTTTCTTTGGACAAGTAATTTATTGTACTGTTGACGTTGATTCCTATGCTTCTGTATAGAAAAAAATTTAGGAATCTAGGGTTGTTTCTCTCTCTCTCTCTCTCTCTCTCTCTCTCTCTCTCTCTCTCTCTCTCTTCTTCTTCTTCTTCTTCTTCTTCTCTCTTCTCTCTCTCTGATTATGAATTCTGAAAAAAAGGACAACACTTCAAAACAGTGAGAAGGTGAATGTGTGACACTGACAGTGTAGACACAATATTGTGCTTGGTTTGTACTATATGTTAGATGGGATTTGTTGTTTATTTTGTAAAATTAATGCTGCTTTGTAAATTGTTCATGTAAGATAAGAACTACTGACCTATTTGCTGTTTGTAGTATTGCTTTCTGAACACATTTGCCGTTTGTACTTCTTACAAGTAAATAAAATTTTGGCGATGCTCTCTCTTTTTTTTTTTGCATCTGTATTTGTGCAAGACGAATTGGTACTAAAAGGAGCATTCGTTTGGAATTAGGGGCAGCAATAATCTATAATGCGAGCACATTTTTTTCTTGGTAGTTGATCAGAACAATGTTTAAGAAATTCTGAATTTCGTTTCGTTTTTCGACGTAAATGAAATCAAGATGCGTTGAGCACAACATAACAGATAGGTTTGAATGCAGTTCCCATTTTAGTTACGTGAAAAGGTTCTTCTTTTGTCAGAGATACTTTGTCAATTAGTCTCTGCCTGACTTGCACCCCCCCCCCCCCTCCCCGAGATACTTTGTCAATTAGTCTCTGCCTGACTTGCTCCCCCTCCCCCCCCTCTCTCTCTCTCTCTCTCTCTCCGATATCCGGTTTATTTAAACTCTACAATACACTGTATTCGAGTATCCGTTACTGGTTAAAATGAAAGACAAAGGATGACAAAATATTGCCACACAAGGCTTACAAAAAGTTATTTTATAGATACACAGGACAAAAGAAACTGTGTGCCAAACATTCATTGCAACCCGTATCAGTTTGGTTTTGGATATGTATGGGTAAACCAAGGAGTTCAGAGTGTCAAACACTATTATATGAATTTAAAGACAGACTGATTTCATGTCGATAGCAAGATTGGGATTTTCATACTAAAAGCAGCGAAAGATTAAATGTTTACTGGACATTCTGTACCGTACATGATATCAAGCCGTATTTGGATATGGATTTACACAAAATAACTGACATTTATTATGACAAAGTTAGATGTGGTCTTTCAGAAATCGCTGTACATCACTACGTTATAAGAAACACACTGAAGGTGATTAACGTTGCCCTCTTTGCAAACAAGGAAATGAAGATGAGATGCAGTGCTGTCCTGTATTAAGTGAATCCCAAATAAATGACAGCGAACCGCCCAGAGAAACGTGGACAAACGAGTCACAAGACAAACCACAACGCGTTTCGACCTCTTAGGTCTTCTTCAGGTGCAACAAACATGAAACAAATAACGAAAATGCACTTAGCTTTGATCGCTTCTGTGTTCAGCGCAAGAAAGAAGGCGTTGAATGAAAACGAGGCTGTTGGAAGGGAAATAATGTGCGAGTCAAAGTCGTAATGATGATAATAATATTACTGATAGGAATAATAATAATGGTCAAAATATTATATATATATATATAGATATATATAATATAAAGAGAGACAAGATTACTACCAGTCTTGGTGTCAATAAGTAGGTATGGGAGAAAGGAGAGTGGGTTAGAGGATTCTTAAACAGCAGGGTTGCCGTGGCAAACAGGTGTGTGTGTGTGTGTGTGTGTGTGTGTGTGTGCAAGTTGCGTGCGTGCATGTGTGCGTGCGTGTGTGCGTGCGTGTGTGTGTGTGTGTGTGGATGTGTGTTGTGTGTGTGTGTGTGTGTGTGTGTGCCTTTGTATGTGGGGCGTATACACATATGCACGTGTGTGAGGAGCCCTCGTCAGGTCGCTGGCCATTTCATGCTGTACTTTTTTGTTGTTGTTAACGACTAGATCCACGGAATACAGGGAAAATAAACCACATTTTACAAAATCATTCACCCCACTCTTTGCTTATCTGGGCAAGGTTGATGGATTTACCCAGCAGAACTCCAGTTGCCAGTTTCCGCCACCGTCACGCCACTGCCCACCTGCTGAGGACGCGCTCTTTTACTTAAGAGATAAGATCAAGGATGAGGTAGACAAGCTTCAAGAAATAGGTGTCGTTTGCTCAGTGTTGTGTCCAGCCCATCCGACTCATGTGTGCCGATCTTGGTAGTGCCGAAAATCTAATGGAAGGGTAATAAGGCTGTGCACTGACTTCACAAAGCTAACAAAGCTAAGTATTTTCCACTGCCTCAGACCAACTGCTTGCACAGCGCTGAGAACGGCCAAGGCTCTCCTTCAGAAACCACAGGACCCATATCTTGTACTGCTGAACTATTGTATCACTGCTACACGATAACAACCCAGCAGAATTCCTGATGGGATGACAGATCCGAGCTACTGTGTGGTAACCCTGCAGTCCAGGTTGAAGTCTTTCATCCATAACCCCCAGCTTCAATAGCAAAGGTATGGAGCTTCAAAAAGAAAAAGCTGCAATTTGAAAAGGCTTATTGGGCAACATCTGTATCACAGGTCATTTGAAGTGACCACATCCAAAGGAACACAGAGGAAGAATTCATGTTTCCAGACCGCAGAGACCTACCGCCCCGTATTCAAAGTCCTGTCCCTCATAACATCCTCTCCCAAACCAAACAGTATCCATGACCCTTGCCTACCTAACCAACCTCAGTGTCCCTGCAACCCGTCCTCCTGATCCTGCTTACACCACAGCTAAGGTGTTGAGCAGAGCCCATTCCCTGTCTCAACGGGCACAGGAGGCTAAGACATTAAAATCTCTAGACTTCGTATAACATTATGCCTCCTCTAGATAAGACAGATAAAACAATTTAAAAGATTAAACAGGTAGCGTTAGAGAGTGATTGAGTCTTCTTGAGTACTCATCAGCAAAAACAGAAGTACTCTGGAAAAGTAATAGTATGATTTGTATAGTATGAAGTAATGCCCATTTTCGGTTCAAGAAAGAATTCAATTATTTGCATGTGTTTGTGCTCTCGTTCAGTCTCTTTCAAATTAATTTTTTTAAGTGTCCATTCAGCTTAGCCTATCAAGATGCATAATGTTGTGTGCAATAGCTTGACCATCGAAGGATCAACAACAAGCCAACACAAAACAGAACGAAGATGAAGCATACGGCAATAGTAGTTTCGACATTAACGGGAGGAATAATCACACTTTGTGAAAACAGCAACGGTAACAGTGTTAGCCCCGCTACTAAGAAAACAACGAGCATATTTTAAATAACAAACATAATAATGCTGAACGAAGAATTTACTCACGCCGGCCACGTAGATGACTCAGGTTTATAATAGTGAGAGGAAGAAAATACAGCGGTGGTAGCACACACACGCTGGTCTCGCCTCTCCGGGAGGTTTTAATTGGGTAACTGAGTCGTAAATCAGCTAGGGAAAAATAATGGTCCAACGAAGATCAATAGACGTCACAGGCCATAGGACTTACAATACATGATAGTGTTTCACAAGTTTATATAGTGTAACAGGTAGTGCTCTGCGGTTTTTTTGTTTGTTTGCTTGTTTGTTGTTGTTTTGTGATGGCCACACGCACATTTTTGGATAGCTTTTAATCAACTGTTGTGTGAGTCGTGATTAACATTACTCTTTCCTAAACGTAATCTACAATAATTTTTGTACTCCCAGTTCTTATAGAAACAGGGAGTACTTTAGAATGGGAACGAAGAAATACTAACGGCTATAACGGCCCCTAAACGGTTTTTCTTTTTTTATGGAATATCTCAGAAAGTACTTGGCAGATCTTTCTGAAAATTTGTAGGTATGTTCATTATGGGACACGGATGATGCTCGATGTTTTAGTTTACCGTTATAGCCATTACTAAGAGCTATAACGGCCCGAAACTGTTTTTCTTCCGTTAATAACGGCTATAACGGCCCAAAACGTTTCTTTTTTTCTTTATGGAAAAATGTTCATTATGGGTGACATATGATGCCTGATGTTTTATTTTACCGTTCTAACGGCCCAAAACGCTTTTTCTTCCGTTACTAACGGCTATAACGGCCCAAAACGCTTTTTTTCTTCTTTATGAAATATCTCAGAAAGTACTTGGCCGATCTTTCTGAAAATGTGTAGGTATGTTCATTATGGGTCACGGATGATGCCCGATGTTTTATTTTTACCGTTACAGCCGCTACTAACGGTTTTCTTCTTGACGGGATATGTTCATTATGGGTCACGGATGATATCCGATGTTTTATTTTACTGTTATCGCCGTTACCAATGGCTATAACGGCCCCAAAACGCTTTTTCTTCCGTTACTAACGGGTATATTGGCCCGAAACACTTTTTCTTCTTTTGGGAATCTCAGAAAGTACTTGGCCGATCTTTCTGAAAAACTTGTAGGTGTGTTCATTATGGGTAACGGATGACACCCGATGTTTTATTTCACTGTCGTTATAGCGGTTTACTAACGGCTATAACGGCCCCTAATGGTTTTTTCTCTTTATGGAATATCTCAGAAAGTACTTGGCAGATCTTTCTGAAAATTTGTAGGTATGCACATTATGGGTCACGGATGATGCCCGATGTTTTATTTTACCAGAACAGCCGTTACTAACGGCTATAAACGGCCCAAAACGGTTTTTCTTTTATATGGAATATCTCACGCGTATTCAAGATAAACTGGGAGTAAGTTTATATGCTTTGCATCTTGTTTTTCATCCGGTCTGGATCCAGTGCAATAGCAAATGGGAACAGAAGTGTCTGAAGTGGATAATAACGTTTAAATTGACAAACAGAGCTTGTTGGCTTGATAGCGTCTGGAAGGTTGTTTCAAAAGATGATTGTTCTAGGTAAAAGTGATTTTTTTGTCTAATTCAGTTCTGGATCGTAGCACTGTTCTTTCGAGTGGCTGATGCCCATGGCAACGGATTTACCAGAATAGAGAAGGGAAAAGATTAAGTTGAAGGTACTGGACATGCGTCGTTACCATTAAATAAAATTGTATTGGCTTGTATCTTTTCCGACTGTGTCATATTTCAAGAAATGATATCAGTATTCCACATAGGGTCTTCACCAGGGAGGAAAGACCGGGCAATTAATACTGGAATTTCTGTCCAAAAAAAAAAAAAATTAGAAACAAGGTGCTTCAGAATCGCCGAACTCTAAAAGGCAGCAGTTTTTAGTTTCATCAAGGAGGTGTCACTTCGTGCGGACTGTTTCATTTACGCTACACCATATCCGCTAAGTTGTGAGACCACACTGCGCATGACTTAAAGCTGATGGTAAATAAATTAATGACTAAGATGAGAGAATTTAAGAAGAGGGTCTCGTGACTACGACTTGGCATATGCCTGACCTATGCATTAGCCCAACCCGCTGGTCAGACCTTGAGTACCTGCCTAACATTGGTTGTGCCATTACTATCATTCTATATGTTATACTTGGCGCCGGAATAGCTCAGTTGGTAGAGCGCCTGACTCGTAATCTTGGTGATCCTGGAGTTGCGGGTTCGAACCTCCGCCGGGGCGCTTCGGTACAGGGGGATTTTCCCCTCGGAGTTACATTGATTCTGACTCCATTTCCCATACAGTCCTTCGAATGAGATTATAAACCGAGGTTCCGTGTGTGAACGCACGCATAACATCTTGCACACACGTAAAATCCCATCACCAATATTCGGAAGAGTAGGCCAGTTTGGCCGTTGGTATGGATGACACGTTACATAGCATGCACCCTGGGTGAGACATGGAAAGAATGAAGGAAGTAAGGAAAATGAGTAATCGATATTGAACGATACTGACTGGATGACACGGGAAACGACTGAATGAAGCGCCAGCTGGCAGCTCTTCAGTCGGCACTACCCAGGTAGGCAGCCCGTTGTGTAAACGAGTGTTGATTGTAAAGTGCTTAGAGCTTGGTCTCTAGCCGTGTGTGTGTGTGTGTGTGTTGTGTGTGTGTGTGTGTGTGCGTGCGTGCGTGTGTGTTTGCGTCCGAGCATGTGCAAGTGTGTGCGTGCATGTGTGTTTGCGTGCGCGCGCGCGCGCGCGCGCGTGTGTGTGTATGCATGTGTTTGTGCGCGCACTCGCGTGTGCACACGTGTGTGTGTGTGTGTGTGTGTGGTGTGTGTGTGTGTGTGTGTGTGTGCAAGTGCGTGCGTGCATGTGTGCGTGCGTGTGTGCGTGCGTGTGTGTGTGTGTGTGTGTGTGGTGTGTGTGTGTGTGTGTGTGTGTTGTGTGTGTGCTTTGTATGTGGGCGTATACACATATGCACGTGTGTGTGCATTTGCATGTGTGCGTGTATGTGCGTGTGTGTGCGTGTGTGTGTGTGTTCGCGCGCGCTCCTGCATATCCAAGGCAGAACATCCATACGAGTCTCTCCAATCGAAGGTTGCGCATTACTTCATGCCAAGCAGGGCTTCCCATTCCACACCCCATTTTTAAAGGAAGTTCATGGAGTCATTCAGCATTGTGGATTGTTGAGTTTTAAACTGGCCTGTGGGTGAAAGTGGAGTGCTTGTGTCACTTCTCTTCGACCTCCATTGTTAGACCTGAAGTTGTTAAACTGTGCGCATCATTGTCTTCCTGGATGGTTCGGACATTTTGCTTCAGTTGTATCATCAGCCTGACTTATCTTTGGCGACAGAACCCTCAGTGTATATAACATTGTCATCTCTTGTGCCAAGGTTTTCTACCTGTATCAGAATTTCTGAGTTGGTTTTGAATTCTGACCATTCTCGACAGTGTCCACTAAGTTCTGGAGTAATGGCATTTTGGTAGGGGTGTTTTGAAGTGGTGTAGATACTTTTCCTATTCCTTTGTTTCTTTGACTTCTGCTAACTGGCACAGAAGCTTTTCTGCCTGTCCCATCATGATTTTCCTCGTCCTAGCCGAGTTTGGTTTTCTTTGACCGCCGCGTGTAGCGGGTTTTGGGAATTTTCAAGTGCTCTGAAATATGCCCTCACCTGTACTAGCTTGCGTCTTGCCTGCATTGAAGGAAGGTCAAGAAGCTATCGCATAGTTTCAGCTGGTGTAGTCTTCGTGGTTCCCAGGATCAGTCTCATTGTTTCATTCTGAATTCTTTCTAATTTAAGAAGAATGCTGTTGGGCAATGTTGTAATCCCTAAACCATAATCAGTCACACTGTGAACACGTGCGTGATACATTTGGTAGAGATGGCGCTGTTCAGTGCTTTTAGCTGCTGTTGCTTTCATGGCAGATAGACCTTTTTCGTATTCAAGAACAATATTCTCAACCACGCTTTCGAAAGGTTAGCATTCTGTCATATACACAAATAGTGTAGGTTGCAGTTGATTTAATTGGTTTTCCATTGAAAGAAAACCGGTGATGGTAACTTGTCCTGATGTCTGTTTTTGAAAGTCCAGACCAGTGTCTGGGCTTTTATAGGGTGATAGACAATCCAGTATCTGTTTTGTGATCCGACCGTCATCCTGCTCAGTAGCAGATGACGGTATGATCTAAAAACCATTAAAGAATTCTCAAGAAAGAACGAAGAAAAGCAGTTCAGTAGCAGTGAACAACATGCTACAGTTGGTGTCAAGATAACTGGATGTCTATCAACCTATAAACAGCCCAGACATGGTCTAGGACTTTCAAAAACAAGACATAGGACAGTACCATCACCGGTTTCTTTCAATGGAAAACCAATTAAATCAATACTGACAACCTAAAACTATTTGTGTATATGACAGAATGCTAACCTTTCGAAAGCGTGTTGAGAATATTGTTCTTGGAATACGAAAAATGGTCTATCTGCCATGGAAAGCAACAGCAGCTAAAAGCACTGAAACAGCGCAATCTCTACAAACTGTATCACGCCAAGTAGTTAACAGTGTGACAGTGATGATTATGGTTTAGGGATTACAACATTGCCCAACAGCATTCTTCTTAAATTAGAAAGAATTCAGAATGACACAATGAGACTGATCTTGGGAACCACGAAGACTACCACAGCTGAATGACTATGCGATAGTTCTTGACCTTCCTTCAATGCAGGCAAGACGCAGCTAGTACAGGTGAGGGCATATTTCAGAGCACTTGAAAATTCCCAAAACCGCTACACGCGGCGGTCAAAGAAACCAAACTCGGCTAGGACGATGGAAAATCAGGGATGGGACAGGCAGAAAAGCTTCTGTGCCAGTGGCAGAAGTCAAAGAAACAAGGAATAGGAAAAAGTATCTAGGACCACTTCAAACACCCCTACCCCAAACTGCCATTACTCCAGAACTTAGTGGACACTGTCGAGAATGAGTCAGAATCAAAACCAACCTCAGAAATTCAGATACAGGTAGAAAACCTTGGCACAAAGAGATTGACAAGTTCACTGTTATACACTGAGGGTTCTGTCGCCAAAGGGGGGATAAGTCAGGCTGATGATACAAACGAAAGCAAAATGTCCGAACCATCCAGGAAGACAATGATGCGCACAGTTTAACATACTTCAGGTCTAACAAATGGAGGTCGAAGAAGTGACACAAGCACTCCACTTTCACCCACAGGCCAGTTTAAAACTCAACAATCCACAAGTGCTGAATGAATCCATGAACTTCCTTAAAAATGGGGTGTGGAATGGGAAAGCACTGCTTGGCATGAAGGAATGCGCAACCCGATCGGTGGAGAGACTCGTATGGATGTTCTGCCTGGATATGCAGGAGCGCGCGCCGCGAACACACACCACACGCACACACACGCACATACACGCAACACATGCAAATGCACACACACGTGCATATGTGTATACGCCCCACATACAAAGGCACACACAACAACACACACACACACACACACACACACACACCACACACACAAACACACGCACACAACGCAGCACCACATGCACGCACGCACTTGCACACACACACACAACACACACACACAACACACACACACACCACACCAACAAGTGTGCACACGCTGAAGTGCGCGCAAAACACATGCATACACGCATACCTGGGTAGTGCCGACTGAAGAGCTGCCAGCTGGCGCTTCATTCAGTCGTTTCCCGTGTCATCCAGTCAGTATCGTTCAATATCGATCACTCATTTTCCTTACTTCCTTCATTCTTTCCATTTCTCACTCAGGGTGCATGCTATGTGTAACGTGTCATCCATACCAACGGCCAAACTGGCCTACTCTTCCGAATGTTGGTGATGGGATTTTACGGGTGTGCAAGATGTTATGCGTGCGTTCACACACGGAACCTCGGTTTATAGTCTCATTCGAAGGACCTGTATGGGAAATGGAGTCAGAACCAATGTTAACTCCGAGGAGAAAACAGTCCGCCACGAAGTGACACCCCCTTGATGAAACTAAAAACTGCTGCCTTTTAGAGTTCGGCGATTCTGAAGCACCTTGTTTCTAATTTTTTTTTTTTTGGACAGAAATTCCAGTATTAATTGCCCGGTCTTTTCCTCCTGGTGAAGACCCTATGTGGAATACTGATATCATTTCTTGAAATATGACACAGTCGGAAAAGATACAAGCCAATACAATTTTATTTTTAAATGGTAAACGACGCATGTCCAGTACCTTCAACTTAATCTTTTCCCTTCTCTATTCTGGTTAAATCCGTTGCACATGGGCATCAGCCACTCGAAAGAACAGTGCTACGATCCAGAACTGAAGTAGGACAAAAAAATCACTTTTACTAGAACAATCCTCTTTTGAAACACCCTTCCAGACGCTATCAAGCCAACAAGCTCTGTTTGTCCCAATTTAAACGTTATTATCCACTTCAGACACTTCTGTTCCCATTGCTATTGCACTGGATCCAGACCGGATGAAACAAGATGCAAAGCATATAAACTTACTCCCAGTTTATCTTGAATACGCGTGAGATATTCCATATAAAAGAAAAAAACGTTTTGGGCCGTTATAGCCGTTAGTAACGGCTGTTCTGGTAAAATAAAACATCGGGGCATCATCCGTGCCCCATAATGTGCATACCTACAAATTTTCAGAAAGATCTGCCACCAGTACTTCTGAGATATTCCATAAAGAAGAAAAACCCATTAGGGGCCGTTATAGCCGTTAGTAACCGCTATAACGACAGTGAAATAAAAAACATCGGGTGTCATCCGTTACCCATAATGAACACACCTACAAGTTTTCAGAAAGATCGGCCAAGTACTTTCTGAGATTCCAAAAAGAAGAAGAAAAAGTTTCGGGCCAATATACCCGTTAGTAACGGAAGAAAAAGCGCGTTTGGGCCGTTATAGCCATTGGTAACGGCGATATAACAGTAAAAATAAAACATCGGATATCATCCGTGACCATAATGAAACATATCCAGTCAAGAAGAAAAACGTTAGTAGCGGCTGTGTAACGCCCTAAAATAAAACATCGGGCATCATCCGGACCCATAATGAACATACTACACATTTTCAGAAAGATCGGCCAAGTACTTTCTGAGATATTTCATAAAGAAGGAAAAAGCGTTTTGGGCCTTATCGAGCCGTTAGAACGGAAGGAAAAGCGTTTTGGGCCGTTAGAACGGTAAAAATAAAACATCAGGCATCATATGTCACCCATAATGAACATTTTCCATAAGAAAAAAAGAAACGTTTTGGGCCGTTATAGCCGTTATTACACGGACAAGAAAAACAGTTTCGGGCCGTTATAGTCTTAGTTAATGGCTATTGACAGGTAAACTAAAACCAGCGCGCATCAGTACGTGTCCCATAATGAACATACCTACAAATTTTCAGAAGATCTGCCAAGTACTTTCTGAGATATTCCATAAAAAAGAAAAAAACCGTTAAGGGGACGTTATAGCGTTAGTATTTATTCGTTCCCATTCTAAAAGTACTCCCTGTTCTATAAGAACTGGGAGAGTACAAAAAAGTATTGTAGATTACGTTTAGGAACGAAAGAGTAATGTTAATCACGACTCACACAACAGTTGATGAAAAGCTATCCAAAAATGTGCGTGTGGCCATCACAAAACAAAAACAAACAAGCAAAACAAACAAAAAAACAGCAGAGCACTACCTGTTACACTATATAAACTTGTGAAAACCTATCATGTATTGTAAGTTCCTATGGCCTGTGCCGTTATTGATCTTCGTGGTGGGACCATATTTTCCTAGCTGATTTACGACTCAGTTACCCAATTAAACCTCCCGGAGAGGCGGAGGACCAGCGTGTGCTACCACCGCTGTATTTCTTGCCTCTCACTATTATAAACCGGAGTCATCTACGTGGCCGGCGTGAGTAAATTCTCGTTCAGCAGTATTATGTTGGTGATTAAAAATATGCTAGTTGTTTTTCTTAGTAGCGGGGTGAACACTGTACCGTGCTGGTTTTCACAAAGTGTGATTATTCCTCCCGTAATGTCGAAACTACTATTGCCGGAGGTGCTTCATCTCGTTCTGTTTTGTGTTGGCTTGTTGTGATCCTTCGATGGTCAAGCTATGCACACAACATTATGCATCGTTGATAGGCTAAGCTGAAGGACACTTAAAAAAATTAATTTGAAAGAGAGACTGAACGAGAGCACAAAACACATGCAAAATAATGAATTCTTTCTTGAACGGAAAATGGGCATTACTTCATACTATACAAATCATACTATTACTTTTCCAGGAGTACTTCTGTTTTGCTGATGAGTACTCAAGAAGACTCAATCACTCTCTAACGCTACCTGTTAATCTTTTAAATTGTTTATCTGTCTTATCTAGAGGAGGCATAATGTTATACGAAGTCTAGAGATTTTAATGTCTTAGCCTCCTGTGCCCGTTGGAGATGTTTTGCGGACAGGGAATGGGCTCTGGCCTCAAACCTTAGCTGTGGTGTAAGCAGGATCAGGAGGACGGGTTGCAGGGGACACTGAGGTTAGGTTAGGTAGGCAACAGGGTCATGGATTACTGTTTGGTTTGTGGGAAGAGGATGTTATGAGGGACAGGACTTTGAATACGGGGCGGTAGGTCTCTGCGGTCTGGAAACATGAATCTTCCTCTGTGGTTACTTTGGATGTGGTCACTTCAAATGACCTGTGATACAGATGTTGCCCCAATAAGCCTTTTCAAATTGCAGCTTTTTCTTTTTGAAAGCTCCATACCTGTGCTATGGAAAGCTGGGGGTTATGGATGAAAGACTTCAACTGGACTGCAGGGTTACCACACAGTAGCTCGGATCTGTCATCCCATCAGGAATTCTGCTGGTTGTTATTTGTGTTCGTTATACGTAGCAGTGATACAATAGTTCAGCAGTACAAGATATGGGTCCTCGTGGTTTCTGAAGGAGGAGCCTTGGCCGTTCTCAGCGCTGTGCAAGCAGTTGGTCTGAGGCAGTGGAAAATACTTTAGCTTTGTTAGCTTGTGACAGTCAGTGCACAGCCTTACCCTTCCATTAGATTTCGGCACTACCAAGATCGGCAAACATGAGTCGGATGGGTGGACACAACACTGAGCAAACGACACTATTTCTTGAAGCTTGTCTACACTCATCCTTGATCTTATCTCTTAAGTAAAAAGAGCGCGTCCTCAGCAGGTGGGCAGTGGCGTGACGGTGGCGGAAAACTGCAACGGGAGTTCTGCTGGGTAAATCCATCAACCTCTGCCCAGATAAGCAAAAGAGTGGGTGAATGATTTGTAAAATGGGTTTATTTTCCCTGTATTCCGTGGATCTAGTCGTTAACAAACACAAAAAAGTACAGCAGAAATGGCCCAAGCGACCTGACGAGGGCTCCTCACACACGTGCATATGTGTATACGCCCACATACAAAGGCACACACACACACACACACACACAACACCACACACACACACACAACACACACACACGCACGCACACACGCACGCACACATGCACGCACGCACGCACTGCACACACACACACACACACACCACACAACACACACACAAACACACACACACACACACACACGTGTGCACACGCGAGTGCGCGCACAAAAAAAAGTATATTCTAAATTTATTTCTGTATCGTGCTTTTATTACCTTAACTTTCACTATCGTTGTTAGTAGTACCATTCAGTAATAATATGTTGCTTTTTTGTAGGTATGATACTACCACCTGTAGCATTGACATCACCATCGCCTTAGCCTCCGGGACTGTTGCCACGGCAACCCTGCTGTTTAAGAATCCTCTAACCCACTCTCCTTTCTCCCATACCTACTTATTGACACCAAGATGGTAGTAATTTTGTCTCTTTTATATATATATATATATATATATATATATATATATATAATATTGACACCATTATTAGTATTCCTATCAGTAATATTATTATCATCATTACGACTTTGACTCGCACATTATTCCCTTCCAACAGCCTCGTTTTCATTCAACGCCTTCTTTCTTGCGCTGAACACAGAAGCGATCAAAGCTAAGTGCATTTTCGTTATTTGTTTCATGTTTGTTGCACCTGAAGAAGACCTAAGAGGTCGAAAACGCGTTTGTGGTTTGTCTTGTGACTCGTTTGTCCACGTTTCTCTGGGCGGTTCGCTGTCATTTATTTGGGATTCACTTAATACAGGACAGCACTGCATCTCATCTTCATTTCCTTGTTTGCAAAGAGGGCAACGTTAATCACCTTCAGTGTGTTTCTTATAACGTAGTGATGTACAGCGATTTCTGAAAGACCACATCTAACTTTGTCATAATAAATGTCAGTTATTTGTGTGTAAATCCATATCCAAATACGGCTTGATATCATGTACGGTACAGAATGTCCAGTAAACATTTAATCTTTCGCTGCTTTTAGTATGAAAATCCAATCTTGCTATCGACATGAAATCAGTCTGTCTTAAATTTCATATAAATAGTGTTTGACACTCTGAACTCCTTGGTTTACCCATACATATCCAAAAACAAACTGATACGGGTTTGCAATGAATGTTTGGCACACAGTTTTCTTTTGTCCGTGTATCTAAGTAAAATAACTTTTTGTAAGCCTTGTGTGGCATATTTGTCATCCTTTGTCTTTCATTTTAAACCAGTAACGGATACTCGAATACAGTGTATTGTAGAGTTTAAATAAACCGGATATCGGAGAGAGAGAGAGAGAGAGAGAGAGAGAGAGGGGGGGGGGAGGGGGAGCAAGTCAGGCAGAGACTAATTGACAAAGTATCTCGGGGAGGGGGGGGGGGGTGCAAGTCAGGCAGAGACTAATTGACAAAGTATCTCTGACAAAAGAAGAACCTTTTCACGTAACTAAAATGGGAACTGCATTCAAAAACCTATCTGTTATGTTGTGCTCAACGCATCTTGATTTCATCATTTACGTCGAAAAACGAAACGAAATTCAGAATTTCTTAAACATTGTTCTGATCAACTACCAAGAAAAAAATGTGCTCGCATTATAGATTATTGCTGCCCCTAATTCCAAACGAATGCTCCTTTTAGTACCAATTCGTCTTGCACAAATACAGATGCAAAAAAAAAAAAGAGAGAGACATCGCCAAAAAAAAATGATGTTTCAAGCTTGCCCATATACCATATGCTGTAAAGACGCACACAGCAACAACTGAAGAAATGAACTAAACATATCAATTTTTTTTTACTCAAGACTATTACAACCTCTTCAGCTTGAGCATCTACCTTGAATCGAACGACTGCACTATGAATACACTCTGAATACTGCATATTGAACACACCTTACCTATACACTTTACCGATTACCCGCTGGTCATAACTTACCTACACACCGTGCAGACGACACACAAGTCACACTTCACCTTGTACACTCTACAGACTATCCACTGGTAACACTACACACTGTGCACACTATACAGAAGTCACACTTAACCCATACACTCTGCAAACTACCTGCTGGTTACACTTTACCTATACACTCTTCAGACTACCCACTGGGTACACTAACCTATACACTGCAAACTATACATTGGTCACGCTCTACCGGCTACCCGCTGATCACATCTCACCTATACACTTTTTTTTTTTTAAGGCAAACACACTTTATTTACTTGTTAAGAAATGTACAAACGGCAAATGTGTTCAGCAAATAGGTCAGTAGTTCTTATCTTACATGAACACATTTACAAGCAGCATTAATTTACAAAAATAAACAACAAATCCCATCTAACAATAGTACAAAACCAAGCACAATATTGTGTCTACACTGTCAGTGTCAACATTCACCTTCTCACTGTTTTGAAGTTGTGCCTTTGTTCAGAATATTCAATGACAGAGAGGAAGAAGAGAGAGGCAAGAAGTAAAGAAGAAGCAGAAATCAGAAAGGAGGAGAGAAGAAGAAGAAGAAGAGAGAAAGCGAGGAGAGAGAGGAGTACCGAAGAAGACCCGGGAGAAGGAGAAAGAAGAAGGAGAACGAAATAGAAGAGAGAGAAGAAGATGACAGAACAGGAGAGAGGAAGAATTACTTGTCCAAAGAAACGACGGTTGAATTTTAGCTGCCACGCTCTTGCTCGAAATTATTATAATGATCGCTCTTCAAGTTTACTCAACATGAGAAAAAAACTAGGCAAGACTACACACATACATAAACGTGATCATGCGAGCACGCACACACACATACCTCAGTTTTCAATCAAGAGCTTATAACTATGCCATTTGTTATCAAAATCAACATAGTTCATATTCGTTTTTGCAATGCATTTTTCTACTTGATATTTGATTTGTAAATATTTCCTGAAAACAGGAAACAGAGGAAACACCTTTTCAGCTCTGGATTTGTATACAAAGAACTTTGCAGAACAAGATAATGTAATCGAATATGATGTCAGTTTTTAACCGAGAGTCAGTGCCAAACAGGAGGACAAGTTCCTTTGATAATATAATATCAGGTATACAAGAGCAATTATCTTTTAAGAAATTATAAAGATCACTCCAAAAGCGTGTTGTCACGTCGCATGTGAAGAAATAAATGATCTATGGTTTCCTTTTCACACTTACAAAACGTGCATTTGTTATTTTCAGCGATATTCATTTTTTCAAGGACAATATTCGTAGCCAGGATCCTGTGAATTAATCTCATTTGAAACCATTTCAGTTTAATTTCTTTTATTTTGTGTGTGCGAAGAAATATTTTTTCCAGTTCAATTCTTTACCTATTTCATTGTTCCATTTCGCACAGCACCTTGGTTGTGCGTTATCTTCATTTAAGATATCATAATAAAGTCGAGCTCCTTTATTTACACTCCATATGATACTGAGAGCTTTTTTTTTTTAGTGTTCTTAGGTATATTGCTAGTCAATCTGATATTCTTCGTTCGAATATATTTTTCTGACAGATTGCACACAACCTAGATATAGCATGAAGTTTTTGTTTGAACAGCATGCTTGTGCCTGAATTCTTCGTAAACTCATGAATGACCCTGTTTGGTCTACCAAATCTGCAATACGATATACACCTTTGTCTACCCATTCTTGAAACATATAGTTTTCCCGTCTAGTTTAATGTTTTTATTGTAAAAAAAATATTTTCAGCCAAGAATTCGCTGGGATCCTCAGTACTTACTTTATTACCAAAAATTTCATACGCTGGAAAGTGTCTTTCCAAAGGCATTAGTCTCTTTTTGGTTAACTGGTAAAGCATAGCCATATTTCTCAAGATCTTTTGCCAAAGATACATTTTTGTATCACAGATTTCCATTTATGATTGCTAACTTTAAGTTTTCTGATCCATGTAAGTTTTAATGCCATTGTCATGTGCTTAAGTGAAGGTATTCCTAATCCTCCGTTTCTACATTTTTTACTGTTGTTTTTCGGGGCTATCCTATCTTGTTTGTTATTCCATACAAATTGAAAGCATTGCTTTTGAAGCTTATCCATTAAGCTGTTTGGTGGGTTAGGTAGCAGGATCCAAAGATATATCAATTTTGAGAGGATCAATGATTTTAAAACGGCTACTCTGCCAACAGGTGTAATAACTCTCTTACTCCAGATGTTGAATAATGATTTTATTTCGAGAAATTTGTCATTGTAATTCAGTTCCACGCAATGTGATAGTTCTGGGGTAAACCATATTCCAAGGATCTTAAACTGTTTTGGGATTCCAGTCTATTTTTAGGTGGGGCATATATCTAGTCTTTGAAAAACACTTTGCTTCCCAGCCAAACTGCCTTTGTTTTTTCGATATTCATGTACAACCCAGATACTTTTGCAAATTTGTTTAAGGTCGCTATGAATGTTCAAATGATATTCTGTCCCCTTCATTTGTCAACTGTGTATCATCTGCAAACTGAGACAGCTTGTGTTCAGTTTGGTTAATATGTATTCCCTTAATGTTTTTATTTTCCCTGATCATAATAGCCAATATTTCTGCGGACAATATAAATAAATAGGGAGATATGGGGTCACCTTGTCGACAACCTCTTTGTATTTCAAACCATGTTGAGCTCTGACTGTTTACTATTACGGAGGATTTAATCCCCTTATGAAAGGGTCGTGATCCAGCGACATATATCTTTACCAAATCCAAATGATTTTAATGTCTTCAACATAAATTGCCAATTCAAGGAATCAAACGCCTTTTCAAAATCTATGGAGATCAGCATGCCTGGGAGTTTCTGTGTTTCTAAATAATGCATTAAATCATAGATTAATCTAATGTTGTCCCCTATATATCTATTCGTCATGAACCCCGTTTGATCCTCATTGATTAATTTAGGAAGTACAGTTTTGATGCGATTAGCTATGCAAGAAGACCCTATCTTATAGATAACATTGAGCAAAGATATTGGTCTCCAGTTTTTTTTTTTATTAATTCTTTAGACTTGTTTCCTTTGGGATGCATGTAATTATTCCTTCTTTTTGCGTATTGGATAATTCCTCATTTTGAAAACGACTGGTTTAAAGCTCTAACTACAAAAACACCCCCAGTTGTTTCCAGAATACTTTAAAAAAATTCCGTTGTGAATCCATCAGAACCAGACTTTTCCCATTCTGCATGTTTTTAAGAGCACATCCTGCTTCCTCAAGTGTTATTTCTCCCTCAAGCGATTTTTTGTTCTCCCCTCTGTTAATTTTGGTATTTCTTCAATCAAGTCCGTGATCTCACATTCTTCCACTTTTCTATCTGTGTACAGATTTTCATAAAATGCTTTCACTTCCATCAGGATTTCATCAGATTTGTGTACTATTCTGTCATCTGTTACTAATTTGGACATATGTTTACTAACGAAGTGTCTCTTTTCCAAATTACAAAAATATATTTAGTTACCTTTTCACCCTCGGCCACCCATCTTGCTTTTGATCTTATTAAAATTCCTTCCTTGCATTTTTTCATCTCTTGACGTGGTGGCTATTTCTCTGCTTAAGCAATTTAATTTCTGCATGTCGTCCTCGGTTTTATCTTCTTTTTCTTCTATTTCCGCTATTTGACGCTCTAAACTGCACTCCTTTTCTTCTCTTTGTTTCTTTTTTCATTGTTGCATATGCAATCGTTTTTGCTCGGATTTTCATTAACAAAAAAATCCAAGAAAACGTTGACAGGCACTGTTAGCTGTATATCAACTTTAGACAGATCTTTTAGGTGTGCTTTGTCAAAATGAGCTGCAGCATATTCTTCTGTAAACGTTATCAATTACCTCGTTAATTTCATCTAAAAAACTTACGATCTCGGAGCAGAGAATTATTAAAATTTCCAATATGTTTTATGAATGGTTTGTTTATCAAATTCTAATTTTAAACTAACCATGGAGTGATCCGATCGATATCCATATTGGATATCAGGATCTTCCACATAAAAAATCAGGTATTCAGAAATTAAGAAAAAAGTCTAAATCTACTTTGTTTTAAGAGGGCTTATCTTTCGCCAAGTGTATCTCCTGCTATCAGGGTTATATTCTCTCCATGTATCTGATAACTGCAGTTCGTCCATCATGTTCAGAACTGCATCCTGAGCTTTGGGATTATTGTTATGTTTATAATTATCATAATCAATGGAAGGATCTAATACAAGGTTCCAGTCTCAACTGCTATGATGTTACGGGTTTTAAAACTTTCTATAATATTTTTCAGGTTTAAATAGAAGTCTGGGTTGTCTCTATTAGGTCCGTATAAGTTAACAAGAAGCAGATCATGTTCCATATATTTAACAGAAGAATAATTATAAAGTTACCATCTTGGTCTCTGTGTATCTTTTTTTTATCTTAAATTCAAACGTGTTATGAACATAACGGATACGCCTCTAGAACTAGAAGTATTAGAAGAGAAAAAAACATTTTATAGCCCCCATTCGAGATGCAACAATGTGTTCAGATTTCTTATCAAAGTGTGTGTCTTGTAGACAA
>JADBJO010025935.1:0-23144 GCA_016801955.1 Conus betulinus | reverse complement strand
CAGAGTCTTAAAAGACATACTGAGCTTTCGAATTAGATTGTGTGCAGAGTCTTAAAAGACAACTGAGCTTTCGAATGATGTGTGGCATGCCAGGGCTCTGCGAGGGATGTGCACTTGATTATCCGTTGAAAATGAGTAACTTTTCGCAATCAGTGTTGCTTAAATTGATGAACATGGAGTGAAAAAATTCATTTAATCACATTTCTAGCTTAACAGGTAAAATCAGTGAAACATGATATTTTGATGGTTTTCCTCTGTGTTGGTGCAAAAATCTCATCTCATTTTACCCCAAAATGACCTTCACCACTCTTTGTTGCCCACAGCGGCAATCAGCCCTGCGCGACTTATCTATCATTTTGTGGGAGGCCGTCACATATGTGTTCATCAGCAGACCACATTATCTGTTTATAAATGTTAAACATGAATAGTTTTCCGCATCACTAGTGACAGTGTTCCGATATAGGGCTTACAAGCGTCTGTATTATATTAGGATAAAAGGATATCTATATGTCCACATGCAGTGTGAGATCATGGGGTATATAGTATGTTGCATCAACAGGGCAATGTATGTGGCATGAATAAGTTGGATCTCACGCACCTAGTGAACATTGTTGGGTCTCAGACAACAAACATGAAAACACCATGGTGGTGTGTTATATATTGTTGTTTCGTTCGTCTTTAATTGAAGTAACTATATGTGTGTATAGGGATAAAAAATAAAACCTGTCTGGGCAATACTGACCATGGACAAAAATAAATCTTACTCTTAAAAATTTGACAGATGGTCCTAGAAACGGTCAGCGATTGGAGGTCTAGTATCGACTGGAAGAAGAGCGTCAGACTGGGCCACAACAAGATCCAGGACTTCTGGCAGCCTGACCGGCACTGTGTCAGTGCCAACCCACATGAACAGGTGTGTGCTGTCCTGCCACTGTCGGGTGGCCCGGTGAAGGTCGTCAACCAGAGACACCTCCTCCCACCCACCAGTCTGCCAGATGAGGAACCAGAGTCTTCAACACCCCGTCCCTTCTGCTGTCACCACAGACATCCACTCTGAAGAAGAGATGCCACTGATGCCATGTCCACGTCCTAGGGCACGGGCACCACTGGTGCCTGGTCCCCCTCATCCTCTGGATGGTGCTCTCCCCTCCAGCCCCAGTGTCCGCTCCATGGAGTCACAGTGCCTCAGGAATGAGGTAAAATATGTACATGCATACTGTTCTGCCATCCACAGACAGAAATCATGACCTGCAATCGTGCACCAAATCTTAATGTTCTTGCCACATCATTTGTTCCCCATGTTTATTCATTCATGTTTGCTTGTAGCTACTGCTTTACTGTCATGAAAGGAATTGTGTTCCAAACCCATGGTGACCATACTCTGTTCACTGATGCACAGGCTTACATGCACAAACAGAGCGCATGACTTCTTGGCAAGATAAACAGAGCATGGCTGGTAGGTGTCCACAACATTTATCCCCCCAAAGTTCAAAATACCGGTATAATGCTGAGCCTCTTCCAGCCCCAGAATTGAGCTTAACTTGCCATCGTGGAAGATGGGTTTCAGTGTGAAGGGGGGAGGGAAGGGTAAGGGGAGAGATGGGAGAGAGTGGATGGTGATGGAATAAGGGGAGGGGAATAAGGAAAAAGGGGTGAAGATGGTGGATCCCAGTCAGGCCAGGAACATACAGGCGGAGCCCAGTCAGCTAATGGAGAGTCTTCCATTGACATAGAAGAGTAGACAAGGAGAAGACCGTGCCTGAAAAGAACAAAATGAAATATTTTAAAGAAAATGGCAAGCAAATAATGAAGGGACACAATGTTAATGTGGTAAATTTGAATGGGAAATGTCAGAAGGTTGGATCATTAAGGTGAAATTCTAGTCACTCTTACCCAGTATAACTTGCCAGCATTTCAATTTTTTTTATAGATTATGTATTATTTTATTTTTTCCGGGGAAGGGGTGTGTATGTAAAATACGGACCATGTGGTAAAAATTGTACATGCTGTCAAGAGTGGATGCTAGCTGTCCTCTCTCCTGTCTAGTTGTTCAGGGATTCTTGTGCTCCATTGTTTTTTGTTGTTGTTGACATGTTATCATTGTTATAGTTATTTAATCTGATCTGGGAGAGAACAGTCCATCAGAATGCCTGGCACCGTCAGCACAGCTCGCTTCTATCCACCTGAGGCATGTCAACTATTTACTTACTATAGGGTTGGGTCTTGTCCACCTGAGGCATGTCAACTATTTACTTACTATAGGGTTGGGTCTTGTCCACCTGAAGGATGTCAGCTATTCTGTGGGCTATAGTAATGAAAGACCATGTGTAGTTGGCTGGGGCTATAGTAATGAAAGACCATGTGTAGTTGGGCTGGGCTATAGTAATGAAAGACCATGTGTAGTTGGCTGTGGGCTATAGTAATGAAAGACCATGTGTAGTTGGCTGTGGGCTATAGTAATGAAAGACCATGTGTAGTTGGCTGTGGGCTATAGTAATGAAAGACCATGTGTAGTTGGCTGTGGGCTATAGTAATGAAAGACCATGTGTAGTTGGCTGTAGGCTATAGTAATGAAAGACCATGTGTAGTTGGCTGTGGGCTATAGTAATGAAAGACCATGTGTAGTTGGCTGGGCTATAGTAATGAAAGACCATGTGTAGTTGGTTGGGCTATAGTAATGAAGACCATGTATAGTGGCTGTGGGCTATAGTAATGAAAGCTGTAAATGGGAAGAAAATCGTACTGTCTGTAATGCCTTGCTTTTTTTTTTTTAAACAATATTGCAAATTAATTTTGTATTTCATCAAGATGTGTGAACGTTTTTAACAACCCTTTTGGAATGCCACTGCAGAATCTGAAGTGCTGTAGTATGGCTGCAATGCTCAGCAAAGGCAAATAGTGGCAGTGTTGTAAGGTCTTTATTCTTCTCATAGGTGATGCTGCTTTTTCTTTGTGTGTGTGTGTTTTTTTTTTTTTTTTAACTTAGTGCCCAACTTGTCAAGAACTTGACAGTTGTTACGAGTTTACAGATGTGGAAAAACTGAAGAAAAATGGACTGTTGGGTGGGAGTTATATAATGTCTCCTTGTTGCCCCCCTACCCCACCAAGATCACCTGACTTTTCTGTGCCTCTCCTACACATTTTTTTTATTCATCCCTTTTCTTTCACACAGAAGGGGAAGAGCTGCTCTCTCTCCCCTTCTTGAGTAGTTCCACTTGTTTTCCTGCTCCCCATTTTCCTGCACATCCTCACTCAGCCTCAGTGTGCGAGTCCATGGATTCTCTTTTCTGTGCATCTGCTTCCATTCTGTTCCCTTCCTATGGCCCCCCCCCCCCCCCCCCCCACCCTACCCCACCCCACCCCACCCGGGAAATGTCTCTTCTGCTGCCAGTTCCCTCTTTTCTGTCACACTGACTTGGCCATTTCTCTGTCTGCACTGTGTGGTCCTTGTTCTGGTACTGTAGGCCATTTCTCTGTCTGCACTGTGTGGTCCTTGTTCTGGTACTGTAGGCCATTTCTCTCTGTCTGCACTGTGTGGTCCTTGTTCTGGTACTGTAGGCCATTTCTCTGTCTGCACTGTGTGGTCCTGTTCTGGTACTGTAGGCCATTTCTCTATCTGCACTGTGTGGTCCTTGTTCTGGTACTGACTTGGCCATTTCTCTGTCTTCATTTCTCTGTGTGTGCTCCTTGTTCTGCCAAGTCTTCACATTTTTCTGTGCAGATGCAGGGTGGGGGGAGGGGGGGGGGGAATCAAGAAGTGCCTTAATTTTTCCCTATGTTAAAAATTGCATGCTGATCATTTTGCCCTCTTCTAAAACCCTATTTGGCTCTACTTTTGAACTGGGAGCCACCATTTGTAGGCCTGGTGTGGGTCTTTACTGTGCCTGTTCATCACTCACTTCTGTTGTTAGCAATTAATATGCTACTTTTCTTAAAATCTTGCATGGAGGCAGCAACAGTTGATCAACAAGAAATCTGTCAACAAGCTGTTGATTGCACAGTGCCATTGGCCAGTAGAACATTTCATGGTGTGGTCATCTGCATTGAGATGCATCTGTAGCCATGGTGGGGCAGTGTCATTTTATGGTGTGGTCATCTGCAGTGAGATTCATCTGTAGCCATGGTGGGACAGTGTCATGTGACTAGGATGAAGCGAGCGGAATGGCAGGTGCACTCAGCAGTCTTGTTTAATCTGCCTGAAAGCGAAGGTGTCACTGTTTGAATTAATCTGATATGAGACATTCTCAAAAGATGAAGCTGGAAATGGGACATAGGGCTAAATTTTCAAAATAAGATTTCAGTTCTCATTTTCAGGTGGCAGCAAGTGGTAGTTACTATTTGAAAAAAATGCATGTCAGAAGATAGTTCGTCTTGTTATACCAGAGAAATGTCGTCATGTATTTCAAAAGTGACAAAATGTGGCATGTGACAGTGGAAAAAACAACACATAAAAATTCAGTAATAATAGATAAGCTCTGTATTATCTGTTTAGATTCAATTAGATCCTGGCAAACATGTTTGGAAAATAATCATAAGATAATATGTTTGGTTCTTTAATTTGGTTTTTAAACCTGCCTGTTTCGTCCACTGTCACGTGCAACACGCATCAGATGTTAAAAGTTTTTCTTGTGAAGTTAATATGCGGCAGACCATATTCACATGCCATTACCTTTATTTCAGAGGTATCTAGTTTCATTGTAAAGAATCTACATTCACCTCAATAAACACTGTTTCCTTTTGTGAAATTAATGCATGTTGGTTGTGACAAAAAGTAACGGACAAAAATTGCTCACAAACAATATAAAAAGAAGCAATACAGTTTCCACACACTATACTAATTCTCACACAGACAAGACAGGAAAAGATATGTTTTCCTCCTTAAAAAATGAAAATGAAGCAAAACGTTCACTGCTCTCTCTTTTCTCTCCTAAATTAGGTACATAAATCATGTTGCACGCAACACAGCCAATGGACAAAAAAAATGATAATCTGAAGATTGTTGCAACGCAGGAACGAGTCTGATATCTGACAGGATTCACAAAGAAATCTGTAATGTTTTTATGAATAACATTATTATTCAAATGATACCAGATCTGTAATTACATGTTATTCTAAAAGATGATTATATAGCTTGCATACTTGGAGAGTTATGTTCTGTGTCCAGTGTTTAGAACCAATACACTTTGTTTTAAAACATCAAGTGAATGAAATGAAATTTAAAACGAAAGAAATGGCCTCTTGCTTGATTCTGAGACTGTGTTTGTGTAATATTACAGTGCAGGTAATGCGTTATGTTATAGTCTTTGTTGTAACTTACTTCATTGCACAGTGACATAGGTTTGATTATAAAGTAAGCCACTTTATGATTTTTCATTATTGTTGCTTTGAAGAACAGAAACACACACACACACACACACACACACACACACACATAGAGATAACCCTTCTTAAAGAGAAATGATGCAACTCATCTTTTCCCATGTTCAAGTTATAGTATCCTTCCTGTTGCATATGATCACAAACTAAAGAAATCCTCTTGCAAGTTGGAAATGCAATCCTCTTGCAAATTAGTCCTAAAATGTGTAAACAAATCGTTCTTGCAAATCAGAAATGCAATCCTCTTGCAAATCAGACCTAAACTGTGTCCTTACTAAAAAGAATTGGGGGGGGGGGGGGGGGGGGGGGGGGGACATCAGAATGAACGAATACTTTAAGTAAGCTTTTAACTTCTGATATTTGTACGAAAATTTGGGGTGTAGATGCCTAGCATGCAAAAGGAATAAAAAGCACATGTGTAAATGCATACCATGTCAACGAACAAATAGAATCATGTAAGATAAGTAAGTTTTTGTTTCATCTGGCTGTGCAGAAATGAAATCCTAAACAACTTCTATTAGTTTGAAGTCCAGTTAACACACCCAGTCACTCAAGGTGCTTTAAGCCTGTAACACAGTCTTGTGTTGGGTGCCGACTTCTGGAACAAGATCATGGTCCACGCACTCTCTGAGGAGGTCGGCACTCTCAAGGCTGGTGTCTGGTTGGACGGACAATAGAAAAGACCCTTTTCCCGCTTCATGCAGTTGATGAGTACTGACTTGATGTCTACAAAGATGATGTCAACCTTTGCAAAGTACTCTTCTCCCATCCAGCTGACTGTATAGAAACCAGACACAGAGAAGACAAAACAGAGAGAACATCCCAGACAGAGAAGTTTCTCTATGGGCAGAGGCCACCACTTTGGTCCTCTTCAGCTGTGACAGTTTGGCCACTGCAATTGAGTGGCATCAGCGACACAAAGTGGTTGGCCGTTCAGTAACGCTGTTCCATGTCTGCTCGAGTCGATGACCACAAGGTATTGCATGTTGGGGCAGAGCTTGAGGTGCAGGGGAACAAAGTGCGGTTATACAGGCACACATACAGTGGCCAGCCCTTGACTGGATGAAAAGATGAGCTGGAGCCTTTAGAACATTGGCTGCAGCAGCTAACTGCCACAAACCCATGTTCACACCTTTGTATTTCCATTGCGTCTCTGTCAAAGGCTGCTTCAGTAGCTTCTTTTGATACGTCGTCTGAGTGAGTCCAGAATTTTCTGCCAGGAGTGCACGCCAAGCACCTATGTCTGGGTTCTTCATTTTCTTTATTCATATTCTCTCCCTTGCTATAAAGTGCCTTGTTCAGTGTGATGTTCTCAAAGACATTCTGCCGTTGAAATGGCCAAAAATCGTATTGCGATTCGCTTTTTTTAAGGTTGCAAGTATGAGAACCCCAAATTGTCGGTTGTGACAAATGGTCGACAACAGGTACTGCGTGCTGGAAATCTTTTTTTTTTTCAGCAAATGAAATGAATGTTCACTTGATTAATTTTTGGCATAATGATACACAGAATGTGGTCTGGAGCCGTTTCAAGATGAGTTTACTGCACTAGCTTTGTCGAATAAATTCCAGAGCATTGTGTGTCTTGGATCAATATGTGGACAAAGGCTGTCACAACCGACAGACAGTTTTTCAGACATATTTTTCACACAAAAAATGAAAAACATAACAGTTTTTGTGTCAGAAAATGATTTTTATTCTAATTAAACAGTTAAAAACAAACAGGCAGTTCAACTTTGTAATGACGAGACTTTCAATACGCATCAGATATACAATTGTCCCATTTGCAAATGAAAACTTATACATAAAAATTGTGCAGAATGCTTTATTGTTACTATATAAGGCCCATCACATCTACCATTTTATCTTATGTATCTCTCAAAACTTCCAGGATTGCCACAACAACTGATTTATTTTTCAAATAATAATTATTTAAAAGAGAAATAGCTAAATAAGTGGGTAAGGGTTGTTAGTAACGACCTTTTGAGAATGTCTCTCATACATTCTTGTGTACACTATGAATATGTCAGTTTTTTTTTTGTTTTTTTTTTTTTTTTCATTCCTGAGGTCAGTTGTGTTCTCTGTGTGCCAACAGCTCTAACAGGGCTCTGTCTGGTCAGCTGGGCCAGAGCAGAATCTGAACATCTTGCCAAACGCCCCTCACCTTCTGCTTTCCATCCCCCAGCTCCCCAAAACCTGTCAACCTTTTGATCTTCCCACTTCTGTCATCTGGTGGTTTTCTGCCTTTCTGGGCAGTTTTCCCATCGTTGTTTCTGGAAACTCAGTTTTTTTTTTCTCTCTTACAGCAGTTTATAATACGCTAGCCTTTTTTTTTTTTTTTAGGGGGGGGGGGGGGGGGGGGGGGGGGGTTTAGCTACCTGGCAGTTAGACAATGAAATTTGTTCACACTGTCCAGAGTCAGCACTGGGTGTTGCTCACTCCGATGTCTATTTGCCTATATTGATTTTATTTGTTCTTTGTGGCATTGAAATGCTTTGTCTCATGGAAAATCAGTGAAATGTCAGTCATTATCAGTACAGCCTATTTTCATATGTCTGGAAACAACAGCATAGTGAAATTGCTTCTGTTTATCTTTTACTGAATGTTTTTTCCCCTGATGTTCTGATGGACTTTTTAGTGTGACGGTTTGGTGTAAGTTTGACAGACCTGAAGAGGCTCCGATTCATGGGCTGGGCCATAAGGATTGCAGTTTCCTTTTCAAAACCTGAAAACTCAACGCTAAATGTCGTTTGGGGTGTAACTGACAAAAAACAAAAAGGAAGATTCCATCCAGTTCTTGCCCTCTCCCTTCATTTCCCACGTCTTCCATTTGTTGTTGTATTTTTTACGTATTCCCAATATCTAGGCAACTGCTCCTACTTTCCCCTATTGACCCACCCTTGCTTTTTTTTGGCCACCACTAGCCCTTCTGTTCAATCTCCACCCCTGTCCCCAGGTTCAGCACCATCTCTACCCACTTCTCTTCATTTCTGTCACATTTCTTATCCAAATTTTGTCACTATGACTTGGTGTTACATCACATTCCCTCACATACCCTTCCCTGCTTGCTTGTACATGCAAACACACACACACACGCACTCACACATGCACACACGCACATGCCAAAAGACATGTTAAAAGACAGTCCTTTTAAGGTATTTCATTGGAACCGTCGATCAATTATAACTTCCATTGACCAATTCAAGCAAAATCTTGCCAAAGAAAACTAATGTGTTTGGCCTTACAATCCCTAAACACACATAGAAATAAGTTACCTAAACTCGCTGGCTATTATTTTCCCCGATAGTTCAACAGGAGAACACTAACGATAAAATCATCATAGCCATTGACATCAAGGAAGGAGAGAACTAACCCCCCAGTGCCAAGTCCTGTTCCACTAGACACATCCTATTCCTGCGCAGTCAGGGTTTGGGTCATTACTAACATCGTTTTAACTGTTGTGTCGGTTTGTCTACCACGGGGACCTGACGAGCACAATGCTGAATGGTTACGATCATTTCACTTAAGACCAGATGAAACCAAGAAGTATCTTGTAACTGGAGGGTTTTAATGCTCATTCCCCGTTTTGGGAAAAGGTTTGCCAGTTGGTTACTAGTAACCGTTTCATGAAAATCTAGTCGACTCGTCCTTATATCTTTTGAACAACGGGAGAATAACACTTGTTCCTGACAACCCAAAGAACACCAATGATAAAATCAACGTAGCCAAACTTACACGATTTACCCTGAATGGGTCTGTCTTACAGTACATCAGATCTGTTTTAATTCTTAGAGTATATCTAACATCAAAGCTTTCATGGAACCAACATATTGAATATATTTTGAATAAAGCAAGAAAAAGTTTCAACTTCCTAAAGATGGTAAGCAAACCAAAATGTGGACAAGAGAGTTAACACTGCTCTTGTGCAGTCTAGATTGATTTATGCACAAGAAAAGTGTCCTCCACCAAATTTGTTTTAAAGAACCTTTCACAAAAAAGATGGCTCAGTGTTAGATGACCATAGAACAGGAGCAGTTTTTATTATATCAAAATCAAAAGTGGAGGAATGATATTATCTTGGCAAACGTTCGTCAATATTTACTGTACAGAATTAGTTGCTGTTCTAGTGTCCCTAAAGTATGTTTTAAATTCTTCATAGAAGTTGTCAACTTTACTGTGCAGTGATTTGAAGTCAGCCCTTTCTGCCTTACAGTCTTTTAATCCAAAGATCCGCTGTGAGACTATGACAGAAATTAAATTTCCACAAATGAGAAAGTAGATCAAGCTGTTCGGACAGCAGCTTGCAGTATTGAAAGAAAGACTGCATGGAACATTCCGCCAGACCTATCAGACTGTTGTACTTTAATTGCTAGAGTATCCTTTAACAGTTTCAAGAGGTTATTGGAAGACACAAATAGCCAATATTATCACAGCTGTCTACAACCCAATCCTGACGTCCAGCCCAAGATTCAGTAAGACAAATGTGAAAATACATCTAGAGAGGTAGTAACTTTAATTCATAGGATGCGTTTTAAATTCACTTCGAAGCAAATACATTAAAAATATTTCATGTATGTGTGGGGAAACTCTTAGTGTACGTCATCTACTACTACATTGTCCAAGAGTAAAGAATACAGTGCACAAAGCTGGTTCTAAGATTTCACATAAATGATAATAGATCGACTCCACTGCCATTACCAAAAATGTGCAATAATTATGCTTTTCTTTGTTCATTAAGCCCACATCTATCACGCGCTGTCCAGTAGGAATTTATCTTTAACTTTTAACGACCCCTCATATACAAAAAGAAATGACACAAGCACACACGCACTCTTTTGCACATGCAGATATACAGGCATGCGGACACGCACGCACACCATTACACAATGTCTGGAATCACTGTAAGTGGGAAGAGGTTGAATTGAAGAACAACACATGCCACACCCACACCCACACACATTTGTGTGTGCAGGCTCCCCCTTAACATATTCTTTTTCATTTTCAGCATTTTTACTCATTCTCTTATTTTCCCCAGCTGTTATTTTTCTCCTAGTGGGAAACATGAACAGGAGTAGCCTTGTGCCTTATTGCCACTGGTTGTAGACTCCATTCTCAGCCATGTCCATCTCTTTCTGTCCTAACTGACCACCCTTACCCACTGTTGTACTTTGTGAGATCATAGTCTTTCCTGCCCTGTCCACCTTTCTGTCCTAACTGACCACAGTGGACTTTCTGAGGTCATGGACTCCACTGTGGTGTCCATTTCATTCTGTCCTAACCAACCACTCCTGTCCACTGAATACTTTTGTGTAGAGAGAGAGAGATTGCGTGTCCATGGTGAAAGTGCTGATCTTTATTAAGAATGAATGTAGAGCAACTCCAGTTTCCTGCTGTTGTATTCAGACCTATCCAACATAATCCGTTTGACAACCCTTCAAACCATCCTCCACTCCCTTTCTCTCGTCTCATTTTTTGCGCTTCTCCATATGCATACTGTTCTGTTCACCTCCCTGACCACCCCAGTTCTCCGTGCTGTTTCCCTTATCAAGAGTTTGCTTATGTCCTGATCTTTTGTCTTCCAGAGGTCATCCTTGGCATTGCCTTCTAGTACAGGTGTGTAACAATCTGCTCTGCTGCCTGCCCAGTTCCACCTCCACACACAGGCACTCTTCAGACTTCCATCTATCCCAGTATGTATGTTTTAAAATAGAACTCCAGAAACTGGCAATCTTTCCACAAATGTTCTGTTTTCTGTTTTTCATCCCATTCTCTTTCACTTCCATCTCTGTTTTAACCAATCTTTTTTCCTGTGACCCATGTCTGATGAAAAGGTGCTATGCGGGCTGGGCTGCAGGAATAAGACTGGATCCTGTATGTGTACATCCACTGGTATCTGTTTTCTGAGAGGACAAGACAAGAAGAGTACTGTATGTGTACATCCACTGGTATGTGTTTCTGAGAGGACAAGACAAGAGTACTGTATGTGTACATCCGCTGGTATCTGTTTCTGAGAGGACAAGACAGGTGGGTGTGCATGTATATTATTTTTTTTTCTTCGGGGGTGGGGGGAAGGGTAGGGGTAGGGGTGGGGGTGAAGGGTGGGTCTATTTGATGTTTGTGGAGGATATACATGCTAGTTTTGGATGTTGGAGCTATCCACCAAAGTGTCCACCCCCCACCCCTTTCTAAGGCTGTGTGCATAGTGGACCAGCACAGGTTGGGCTGGGTGCACTATGCATGACTTTGGCAAAATCATCAACCTGATTTTTCTAACTTACTGCACACAGCCCAATCTGTCCATGTCCACAATGCCCATAGCCTAACAGCCCTAAATGCATTTGAATTTCAACTGTTTATGTTGTAATATGATTAATGTACATATGTTCAGGGCAGGATGTAGAAAAAGTTTGACAACGGCAGCATGTCCTTGATGAAACGCTTTATTTTCTGGAATATAGGTAAAAATAAATGAAATATCATATAACTGTGTGGATTGTTGGTTGTGAAAGTGTGGCTCAGAGAAGAAATATGAATGCAGAGTGTTTGGTGTTGGGGGGGGGGGGGGGCGGAATAGCGATTTAGTCGACCCATAGTAAAATTGAATGAAACAAATTTTGGGGGGCGGAATAGCCTATCTCGAAGTTCGAGATTCAGACTTTCACACTCATGGTAAAAATGGATTTTTCCCAGTGACAAAGCATATAGTAAAATAGTAGGCGATTCATTGTAGGAGGGTTGGACACGTTCACAGGTTGATACCAAGGAATCTCAAAACTTTCCATGGCGTCACTAACTGAATAGACACAAAAATATACATCGACTGCTTCACCACTAACTGAATCAACACAATATACATCAACTGCTTCTCTAACTGAATCAAACACATCTGACAATATACATCATCTGATTCACTAACTGAATCAACACCCCCCTTCCCTGCCAATCTACCCCCACACCACACCACCACTCCATACAAACAGAAAAAACCTAAGTGTGGATATCATACAATAATTTCAGTACCACTACTTGCATGTCTGGTAACTTCAGTACCACTAAGTGTTTATAGGGTCCAGCGGACTACTAGGAGCCAAATCGGGACCTCAGCTATCATATCTGCTGAGTCTCTAGATACTCCAGCAACACTTATATACATTATAAAAACACTATAACTTATAAAATAGTTTACCATCTTTCAAAAAAAGAAAAAAGATCCACTGAAATCTCACGAAAAAAGAAAACTGATAAATCACTGGTGGAAAGAAGACTTCTGATACCATCAGATCAGCATATTCAGTCAAAAAATGATGAACACTGAACAAGCTGTCACATGCAACACACCATGGAGGGTCTTCCCTTCTGAGTATCCAAACTGTGCGTTTATATAGCTGTGCCCAATATGTAACCGTGACAAAACCGATTCCTCTTTACAGTTACGTATTATCGATGGGAAAGGGTTGATCAAATCTGGGCAAATTTTAAACTATTATGAAACTTGATTAGACCATTGACTCTGCCACAGTTCACGACAAATACAAGCTAGATTTATGACGAAGATCTGAGTGAGGAAAAAACTGCATACCTTGTAAGACAATGACCGATTCATCACAACATCAAGTTTCAACCCACACCAATACAAATGCATAGGCATAATTAGAGGATGGGGAAATAGAACCCTGGTAGTTAGACCTTGCTTCAACAGCACACACACGGATGGAAACACAGCCCACTTCACCCATGGGACAAAAAGTGCATGTGTGAGTGAATGTTGTGAGAGAGAGAGGGCGAGAGGGGGAGGGAGCATGAGGGAGACAAACTCTGTAACATACAGGGAAAGGATTGTTGCCACATAGGTCAAGCATCAAAGGATGTTAGTACAAGATGGCAATTTCCCACCGCCTGCCTCCTCTTCCCACCCACCCACACACTTCTCCTTCTTCTACAGGATCCCTGAAGTCTAAAACTGACACCAACTTCTGAGTGTGACAAAAATCTCAATGACCTACTTTGTGCGCTCCTAAAACTGAACAACAATTTTCCACACCTAAGCCCACCAGGTACTTTTCCCTGGCTCAAAACCCAATTTCAAAATCTGCCCTCTCACCAAACCAGACACCATGCCTACATGGCCCCAGAGACTCTTCACAGTCATTCTCCTGTCACAGCCACAACTTGTGTACACTGTCTACTGCCACGACTGTGTGCTAAGATCTATGTAGGGTGAGGACATCTGTCACAGCCAAAATTTACCATTGTGTACACTGTCTACTGCCAAGCTGTGCTAAGATCTATGTAGGTGGAGGGACATCCCCGGTCACAGCCACATTGTGTTACCACTGTCTACTGCCAGCTGTGTGCTAACGATCTATGTAGGTGACACAATCTGTCACAGCCACAACATTGTGTACACTGTCGGCTGCCAGCTGTGTGCTAAGATCTACCACGTAGGTGACGCATCCCCGGTCACAGCCACAACACTGTGTTTGTCACTGTCTGCTGCAAGCTGTGTGGTAAGATCTATGTAGGTGACACATCCTGCACATCTCTGAACCACCTGGCTGACCAAGTGCCAACCATTGGCCCCACCAGTTTGCCACACTTACACTTCAACCATCCCCCCAAAACAACATAAACCATGTCAAAAGTCCTGGTACTTTGGTAATCACAGAGTGACAACTTGAAGCACCTTATCATCTTAGTCTTATCTCCTATCAGACTATGAGCCCTCACCTCCTGGCATCAACACCCAAAAAGCAGCCAGTGAACCTATCCCACCACAGCAACACCAGCCTGCCAATATCCTCCACCAAAACACACACACCAGTACCATACCTCCACCAGTTACCTCAGACATAACGTTACAGCCATCTTCCTTGTTTGGGTCGTATCTTGTATCCATGCCACAAAAAACTGGGACACATTTTTTCAGATTGTCCACGCAATACAAGCAGCCATTTATGAAACCAATGAGACATTTCTGCCGCTGGAAAATACAACATTACAAAAAAGGATTATTATGTACAAAACATGATAAAAAGGAAAATAAAAGGTGGGAGTTTCCATCATGCAATATCCTTGTAGTGTTTTCCTCTCAAAAACAGATGCCAGCTTGTTCTTATACACCACAAACACATACACAGAACATTGCAAGACTAAGACCCAGTTTTTATCATCACTGCAGCCCTGCCCACCACACGGCGCCTTTTCATTGAGGGACTGTCAAAGTCCAGCAAGGAAAAAAAAGTCGCACAACACAAAACAACTCGTTCTATTGAAAAAAAAAAAAACATCCAGAAAAAGAAACGAAACAACATGCCACGTGACATGTGGGTCAACTCTATCTTGTAAAGCCACAAAAAAAGGATTGCACAGTCCTACATGGGCAAAATACAGGAGCGGACAGTTAGACTCCACTCTGGACAGTGCTTACAAGTGTCACTCGCTGCCAGAGAAACAGAAATGCTGGCATTGTCTTAACTGCTGTAAAGAAAAAAATGACAGAAGTTTCCAGAACAAAGGCCCCAGGAGATGGTCCTACAAGGCAGGGAATACAATACCATGGCACCGGACTCTGAGTCTATGTTAATGCTCTATGTCCATAAGGGGTGTACAAAAGGGCTGAGAACAACAGGCACCGACTCTATGAGGTTCTATGTAATGCGCTCAATGTACAAAGGGTCTACAAGGTGGGAATCACAACAGGCACTGACTCTGTAGTCTATGTAATGCTCAAGGTGTCCACAGGGTCTACAGCAACTCTAGTCTAGTAGTGCTCAATGGGGTGTACAAAAGTCAAGGGAACAAACAGGCATTTCCTCTGAGTCTATGTAGTGGGCTCAATGTAAACAGGGTGTACAAAGGCAGGGAACAACAGCACTGACTCTGGAGGTCTATGTAGAGTGCTCAATGTACACAGGGTGTAACAAAGGCAGGGAACAACAGGCACTGACTCTGAGTCTATGTAGGCTCAATGGACACAGGTGTACAAAGGCAGGGGAACCAACAGGCACTGACTCGGAGTCTGTTGTAAGTGCTCAACTGACACAGGGTATCTACAAAAGGCAGGAACAAACAGGCACTGACTCTGAGTCTATGTAATGCTCAATGTACAACCATAATTGAAAAGCCGCAAACACACGTTCGTGAGCAGTTACAGGGACACAGAGTAAATGCATGCGCGTAGGAAGTAGTGCTCTGTACAGGTTGTATCCAGTGCTCAATTGTACATAAGATAAGATAATGTTGCTTATACCCAAAGACTGCAAAGGGCCACCATCAGGGCTGTCCCACGTTAAAATCAACTCACAAGATCATGTCATTCACACAATTCTGTAAAATACATTGAAAAACCCATCTGAAAGTTTTGTTAAAAATCTTTCCACGGTAAAATCTCTCAGATCCAAATGAAAAATGTTTAACCTCTTTCAAGAACTCAAAGATGCGTGTCGGCAGAACATCTCCTGAACAGGTTTTCATGGAATCTGCCAGTAAAAATGTTTTGTGTCTCACATCATGCAAGTCCCAACACTTTAAAAGAAACTGTTGTCTCATTGTGACTGGCACATTTTTCACACACCAAGCAACATTATATCACACTGGCGTTTAACACCCCATTGGTAAAACAAACTGCTTTTCCTATACAAAACGGTTTCAAAAGAGTTTTTTTCTGCAGCGTCAGCTGACCGACAACGGAACAAAAAAAAATGATACTGGAATTTCGAACACACTGATTCAAACACCAAACAAGTCTGTATGATACCAAAACACACTGACCAACAAAAACAAAAAAAGTCTGAATGATACCACAATTTCAACTACACTGACCAAAACAAAAACAAAAAAACGTCTGAATGATACAATTTCAACACACTGAACCAAAACAAAACAAAAAAAGTCTGAATGATACACCCCCAATTTCAACACCACTGACCAAAAACAAAACAAAAAAGTCTGAATGATACCAATTTCAACACACTGACCAAAACAAAAACAAAAAGTCTGATGATGTGTGTGATTATGTCAACACACCTGACCGAAACACAAAACAAAAAAGATCTGAAATGTACACCATTTCAACACACTGACCACAAACAAAACAAAAAGTCTGAATGATACACCATTTCTAACACACGAGTGACCACAACAAACACAACAAAATTCCTGAATGATACACAATTTCAACACCTGACCCAAACAAAACAAAAAGTCGGAATGATACACAATTTCAACATGCTGACTAAAAGAAAGGAAGTCTTCATGATACACAATTTCAATGTGATTTGCTGATGTCCATTCCCAGGAGTACCGGACAAGGGAGATGATCCTGGCCTTGTCCCTTCAGGGGGACTAGGGCTGTGTGCCATGGTGGACCCCAGACCCCAGCCATGCAATGCCTGTCCGGGAGGGAGAAAAAACCCTGCTCTAGTTCATCTCTTTTCCAGCTTACTGGTGACGGCCAAAAGCCGTGCATTGTGCACCCAGCCTGGCTCATGTCATGAGAGCCCTGATTTTGCCAGTCCTGCAAAACCGTACTTCCCCCCGGGCCGGCCATGTAGCAGGACCCAACTTCTATGATTTTTTTTTTACACTTGTTACCTTTCTTTCCAACATTGACAACGAGAAAACTGATTGCTTCCGTGAGGCTACGATCATTCATTTCTGCACAAAATGACCTTAATCATGCCAACAGAGAGATTCTCTCTGCTGCTTGGGACAAAAAGTGAAGTGGGAGGAAATGGCAAGGAGTTCATGCCTGTCTTCTTTTTCCATCAAATGAACAACGTTACACACAAGTCTTCAGCTTCAGATCCAATACAATTCATATGAACAGGAAAGTGCCAGTCAAGGATATATTTTCTATAAAAACTAAGAAACACCCACACTGATTCAGAAGTCCTTGACAGTTTTTAATCACTTATTCATTCGATCCATTTTGACGTTTTCTTTTACGTTTTAGAAATAACGAGTGTTTGAATCAGATTGGTAAACAAGTGCAGCAGAATGGTAAGTGTGACACAGGTGAATCGAACTGAACTGTGTGAACCTTGTGTGAGAGTGAAGGCAAGAAAGATTGTGAACAATCATAGTCATCCTCTTTACAAATACTATGAATTGCTACATTTCGGTTTTCAAATCCAGAACACATCAAACAAGAATCAGTTTTATCCACAAGCCCAAAGAGTTACAGAATAAAAATATATAACTTTCTTCATTATAAACTGTGTTGCTATATGCTGACCTGATCAGAAGTGTGGATGTGGGGTGGTGGTGGTGCAAGAAAGTGGGTGTGGGTGTGTCCATCTACATGTAAAAGTAACTGTATGTATGTGTGTCTGGTTGTTTAAGCGAGTGTGTATAGTTTATGCATTGCCTATTTTTATGGTCAATTTTATTATTAATTTCTTAACTTGATCCCTTCTTATATAACTCTCTTTTGCAGGTATGTGTGTGTGTCTGTGTGAGAGTAATGTCACTTCTGTTCAGAGTTTTAACTTGTCACAACTCATAATTCAATGTTAATGATCTTAAAACACATCACATGATACATGAAAAAAAAATCACTCATTTCTAACCAGCCACTGTGGCAAAGTGGTTAGCATCGCGGACTCCTGGCTGGGAGGCCACAAGTTTGATTCCCATCACAGTCATGTGGGATTTTTCTGCCCCGACCGGCCCCTGCCGAGAGCTGAGTTTGCTACGGGCTCGGTTACGAAGACTGGGACCACACAGTCGAGTTTCATCCTCTTAAGGGGTGCGTCTCTAGAGTGTTCCACAAATTTCCTGACCAACACTGCAGGTGTCTGTATCTCTAGGGCCTGGTTGATGCCGGGCGTATATTATGAAACGAAGCATAGAGTACAGCCTGTCATGCCATCCCTCAGACTGAAATGGAAATCCGTAGCATCATCTTTATCATCCTCATTCTCATTGATCAGCATTAAAAAAGTTTCAGATTCTATGACCTTCATGCTTGCTCTAATGGTGACCTCAGTTTCAATGACCTCTCCATGTCTGTTGACCTTGGTTTTGATTCTGTCGTTGTCGCTAGACGGACGTGGTGGCGCCTTCCAGAGGGAGAGCTCACTCACGCCGGTTCTGTGCCTAAGTAATTATTGTTGTCAGTAGGCAGCTTAGTAGGTGATGTCCTGCGTATGGATCAGAACACAACGAAACACGATTTTTAGGCATTAGGACTGAACACTGAACACTATCAAAATGACCCACGGTAGGTCAGAACCCAGTGGGTTGCCTCTTGACACTGACACTGACTGCTCCCTGGGGATTGCCGGTGGCGGGGCTGCGGCTCGGGACTGACCAGGCTGTGGCCTGGGATTGCGTCGAACTGACACGGGCTGTGGCTGTGGATGGGGTGTTCGGAATGACTGGGCTGTGGCTGTGGACGGGGTGTCAGACTGACTGGGCTGTGGCTGTGGACGGGGTGTCGGGAATGACTGGGCTTGTGGACGGGGGGGTGTCGGAATGACTGGGCTGTGGACGGGGGTGTGTCGGAATGACTGGGCTGTGGGCTGTGGACGGGGTGTCGGAATGACCTGGGCTGTGGACGGGGTGTCGGAATGACTGGTGTCGGAATGACTGGGCTGTGGCTGTGGACGGGGTGTCGGAATGACTTGGGCTGTGGACGGGGTGTCAGAATGACTGGGCTGTGGACGGGGTGTCGGAATGACTGGGCTGTGGACGGGGGTCGGTCGGAAGGAATGAATGGGCTGTGGGGAGGGGGGGTTCGGAATGACTGGGCTTGGACGTGGGTGTCAGAATGACTGGGCTGTGGACGGGGTGTCGGACTGACTGGGACTGTGGCTTTGGCACGTGGTGTCGGAAATGCCTGGGCTGTGGACGGAATGACTGACTGGCTGTGGCTGTGGACGGGGTGTCAGAATGACTGGGCTGTGGATGGACGGTGTCGAATGACTGGGGCTGTGGACATATGGTGTCTGCGGAATGACTGGCTGTGGACGGGGGGTGTTCGGATGAGCAGTGTGGGGTGCGCTGCCACTGAGGTAAACACAGAAGTTGGGGACAGTAAGTTAAAAAACAAATAACAAAAAAAAAAAATGTTTTTTAAATGTAAAATAACTCATTTAATTCTTTTGGCACCTAGAATTTCAACATTTAAAATTAAACTAATAACAAATGTATAAAAACAGCTTATCGGCATGATTTTACAATTGGAAAGCAATTCGTGTGCTACACATCTATAAACCTACAATGTATAGATCATCCATCTATGCACGCCACACATACACATACATATATTATGTGTGTTGGGTGCACAGCAAAACACAGCGTGTTGTGTGTTACAGTTTTTCTTTTTCCCGCCCTCCATCACCAATACAATGTCAATTTTTGCTTTTTTCATGACCATGGTTTTCACAGTGTCGAAGAAAATTTGTGCGAGGCAGCCAGCTCCATCTGGGTCTACCATGCACGCTTCCACCAAAGGACCAGACAACTGTGGGAGGCAGCCAGCTCCGTCTGGGTCTACAATGCCACGCTTCCAAGGACCAAAACAAACCGCATGAGACTGGGCCGTGCTTTGCAGGGCCAGGTCTGGGTCTACTATGAACATAGCCTAAGGTTACTAACGCAGAAACACGATTACACCTTAGACAATGATTATAAGAAGGGACAATGATTCACATTAAACCTACATACACACTAACGCAGAACACTATTACACCTTATACAACTGATTACAATGACAACGATGATTCACATTTAAACATTACATACACACTAAATGTCTCTCTCGCATACACACCATGAATATAATTCCTACGTGGAAAAGGATATATAAGAAGTATCATTCACACAAATATTATCATCAGCACAGCATGAGCTGGAATGAACAGTGATGATGGGCAGTCATGTCCAAGTGCACCCAGCACATATGGATGAACAGTGATGATGAGGCAAGCCATATCCAAGTGCACCAGCACATACTCATAGTCAACATTCCTTGTTCACTCTCTGCACCATCCCTGGCGGAGCATCAGCTGTGGTTGGTTTTGCTGGATGAATGCCGGCATAGTATTGCTGCTTTGTCACATGATGTCGGCAGCTTTCAACACCTGCATCTGGTGAATATCAGGCAGTCACTTGCCATGGGAATGTCGAGCGCCTCTCTGTGGATCTTTCTGTGAGCCATACTGACGCTCGTAATCCCTCGCACTTTCATTCAAAGCTTCCTAAAAACAGAGGTATCATCAGCAACAGTACAGTTGCAAATCATTGCTTACTCATGCTTACAACTTGCCCCTTTACCATTTTGGACACATGGTCCATGTTGTTCCTTACAAAACTTGATTATATTCTTAGTTAGATCATTAAAAAAAAACTAACAAATAATTACTCAACTATGTTTTTTTCACAATCATATCCAGTAGAATACAGTAGAGGAATGAGGCACATCACAGCCATGACGTAACTCTAACATCTGACTCTCATGAACCATCCACCTACTCTTGGTGTTGTACATGTGTGTTGGTGTCTAAAACCATATGTTCATGGAAAATATAAATCACTTATGCAAGCTTTTGAAAAGACAAGGAAGTTCTGAAGTCTGGTTTTACCTCTTGTGCTGCCTTGGTCCATCTCATCAAGGAAAAATGCCAGACAGCAAATGCCTCATTTTTTCTTCTCAGAACGACATGGGAGGTGCTGTGACAGATACAGAGTGAAGGCCCACCAGCCTATGACAGGCTTTGCAAACGTCCAGGTAGGATGCAGTGGAAACAGGAAAAGAGGAAAAAGGAAAAAACGAAGATCAATTCTTCTCTACAGCTAAAGCTACACCCTAAATTGATTTACAACAAAAACAACTGATCCATGTTTGTTCTTCTTTTCAGGAACTCTGTTCCCGGGCAGACTTGGGGACACACAACAACCCCTTTTTTTTTTTTTTCAAAGGAGAGGGGGGGAAGGCCACAACTTACATTTTCTAAGTCCAACATGAAGCTGGAGGAGATTGGTGTGAAGGTTTTGTTACGGCTTGCACCCAGGAATCCAGACTGCCTGAATGTCTGTGTGAGGACAAGGAAAGGTTGTCTGCTCAAAGAGGTTTTTGTGCTTCGCTCAAGGCCAACATAGAGAATAAAGCATTTTGTGAGTCCACAAGAAAAAAATGGTTACTACCTTTGTGTGCGGAAACGAGTGTCTTAAGGTGCAAAAGACCAGTAAAAAAATTATCGTATGTAAAATGAGTGATGATTTAACTGTCAATGAAAAGGGAGAAAACTCTATTCTGTTTGACGGATGTGGGTCAACGGACGAAGGGACGAAAAACCTCTAGTTCTGTTTTGAACTGATTGTGGGTCAAACGCTGCACGAAGGTGGAGGTAAACTCTCTTCTGTGTGGGCTGGATGTGAGTCAAAACATGGGCCCGAAGAAGGGAGAACCGCCGCGTTTCTGTCTGCATCTGGGAACAGATGGGGTCAAGTGACACAAGACGGAGGTGGACAGCGGGTGACCCGTTTTACTGACAAAAACTCGACTTCCGATGTATAACAATGACGGACATTACCATCATAGGGGGGGACTGGATTGGTCATTTTCCCAATGGCAGAAAAAGTAAGGGGGAAAAAACAAATTACGATTGTTTTCGTTCCCCTTTCCCCTTTCTCCTAGTTACATCATGTGGTTCTTTCATTCCTTTTGCAGGGGCCCATTAGTTATTCCGTTCCTCAATTTGGTTTAACCTGAGCAAAATACGCCGTGTGCGCGCCATCGATGCATGCATGCGTTTCTGAGGGCAGGGTGTCCAGCACTTGGCCCGTTAATGTCTACAGTTCCCTTTCACCACCTCCAAGCCAGCAGGCCGCAGATGTTAGGATTTGGGGACTGAATCCTGCTACCGTATGCCAGGCTTTTAGGCAGGCGAAATGTTTCGTTCTGGAGTTACCTACGCCTTACCTCCCTTGATTGATCAATCCTGAGTATTTTTGTGTGAAGTCTTTACAATTGCGGAATGCTTTAAATAGATAAGTTAATAAATGTTTATGACTCCCAGCCAACCACAAAGGGCTATTGTGTTGGGGACGGGGACGGAGGTGGGCGCCCCTCCGGAGGGGAGAGCCTCACCTCACCGCCGGCTCCGCGGACTAAGCAATTATTGTCGTCAGTAAGGGGGTCTTAGTAGGTGGTTTGTCCTGCCGTATGTCAGATCAGAAACAGGCTCCACTGAAAAACACCAATTGAAGTTGGACTCGGCAGCACTGGCAGTGGTCTCCTCCGGTGGGTTGTCTCTTGACGAGGACATTTGACTGACTTTCCTGTGGATTGCCGGTGCCGGGTGCTGCGGGGGGCGGGGCAGGCTGTGGCTGTGGCGGGATGCGGATGAGCGCATGGGGTGCCACTGGTCTCGAGGTGGCGCAAGAGGTTGGGACAGCAAAAAAAAAAAAAAAAAAACAAAAATAATACATAGATTGTCCGTCGCCTGGACCCCATTTAGGATCGGATCTCTCCTTCTCAAATACAGGGAAAATTATTAACTAACCATGGCAAAAGTCAAACAAAGCATAAACTATAAAGAGGAAAGGATAGGGGATAGGGATAAAGGATGCTCGAAGGATGAAGTCTAATAGTGGTCAAAAATGAATGCTGGAGTGGACAACCGGAACTGCTGCTACGCGCAAAAACAAACAATGATAACAAAAAGGGAAGGGTAATGGGTGCCACATACTGATGCAATTGACTGAAACAGGGAGCTAGTAAGGTATAGTTTAATGTTGCTGATCGCCAGCCGACAGCAAAAGGG
>JADBJO010025934.1:0-23146 GCA_016801955.1 Conus betulinus | reverse complement strand
CTGACAAAGACGTGGTCCTTAGGCCGCGTAAATTCAGGTGGGGTCCCAGGGGCAATGCCCAATCCCTGAGGCACACCGCATGAATGAACACTTCAATTGATAATTTCTAGAACAAACAAAACAGGAAAGGAAACCGAAGAAGAGAAAAACTCCACTGTCACTTCGTGCATCTCACTTCTTGCTGTTGACAACCAAGCCTGCCAGTGGGGCACATATATGACATATCACTTATCTGGGCTGTCACCACCATCAAAAAAAAAAAAAAAAAAAAACATCCATGTTCGTTTCTGTTTGGGGAAAAGGAGGTGGGTGGGGTGGGAGTTAAAACATCCAATCAAAAAATCCAGTGTGCTCCGTTAGCAGTCCCATTGCTCCTGAAGCATCAACATGCTTCTCACAGTGCATGTGTTCAAAAAGCCTTGTTAAATACACAACTGCCACAGTTCAGCTCTTTTTAACGAAGCAAACAAGTAACAACATGTCACCCCTGGCAAGTTCACTTTCTGATGATGAGTTGAGAACCAATGATTGAAACTACTCACTGTGGCGCCTCCAGAGGGAGAGCTCACTCACGCCAGCTCCATGACTAAGCAATTATTGTCGTCAGTAGGGGCTTAGTAGGTGGTGTCCTGCATATGTGTAGATCAGAACAGGCACCACTGAACACCACCAAGTGACTTGGCAGCAGTGCAGTGTCTCCTCTGGTGGGTTGCCTCTTGACGACTTGACATTGCCTGTTCCCTGTGGATTGGTGGTGCTGGGGCCGCGGCGGGGCTGACCAGGCTGTGGCCGTTGGATGGGTGGGTTGTCGGAATGAGCAGTGTGGGTGCACTGCCTCTGAGGTGGCGCAGAATTGTTGGGACAGCAAAAAAAAAAAAAAAAAAATCTTGACAAATTACAGATTGAATTAAAGGATTTGATATTTTGACATTGGAAGACAAGGGTAACTGAGGAAAGGACACAAACATCTGTCTTCAACATGACAAGACAGCAGTAATAAAGATCCTGACAAATTACAGAGATAGACTGAACGACAGGATCTGATCCTTGACCTTTGGAAGGCAAGGGTAAATGAGGAAGGGACACAAACATCTGTCTTCAACATGACAAGACAGCAGTAATAAAGATCCTGACAAATTACAGAGATAGATTAAACGACAGGATCTGATCCTTGACCTTTGACGGCAAGGGTAACTGAGGAACTGCTCTGCGCAGCCGCAGCCCCATGAGAGAGCGGAGCTCACACACAGCCAGGTTGACAAGACTGGGAGGACTTGCCAAATGCTGCCTCAAAGCCACATATTCCCGTAAATCCAGGTTGCCTTTACGCATTTCCCGATAGGCCATTAACACAATCTGCAAATGAAATAAAACAAACATTAAACTAAAAACTCTGTATTACATTTACAGGCAACAAAATAACCTCAATTACTTACAAATAAATGACACAATGTTCACTCAATTACCAGCAGAGTTTTTCACACACAAGAACAGAGGTGCACACAAATACACACACATGCACACAAACAGCAGCAGCAACTACATGAGAACAATTTCTTTCAAGTCTAAAGATGAACATTTCAATTACTACTTTCTTTCAATGTGAAGAAAAATATATTGGCAACAAGATAGCACAAATCTGTAGACTCTGAAATGTCTTGTCAGAACACTGCTGATTTATAAGAAATGAATTGATCACAACCACACATAAATCTTTCATAATCACAAATATTCAGAGAGTGTTTTGACCGCCCTCCCATTTTCATGACATTTCAGTGGGAATGACAGAATCATAGTTATGTGTGCTTCAAGTCACCTTTGAGTTGGTCCTATCTTTGAAACACTTGCTGAAAACACATTTGAACAACTGAAAACCGACCAACAAGTGATGTCATACATGCCTACCCCTAAAATGAATTTCAGTAGCACCGATTTCAATTTTCAGTAGCACGGACTCAAATCAGTTGCATTCATTTTTTTTTTCTTTTGAACAGTTTGTGGAAAGAGCTGGTCAGGGTGTCATAATCAGCTCAACCTATGCATAGAATAAGACAAAACTTTGCAGTAAAAAAATTTCTTTTCCAACGCTGCTGCATTCTTTTCATGACGCAGGCCTTCAATGTGTCTGTTTATGTCGTCTGCAGCGCCATGTTTTACAGAAAATGCACTGTCACAAATCACGCATTTGGCTTTTGAATCGTCAGTCCAATTTCACAATGAAGGGAAATTTGCCACTGTATTTGTCCAGGAACTTCTGTGACGTCTGACACTTTTTTGATGCAGGTTCATCGGCATCACCAGTTGGCACATCCATTCGCTTTCTCTTTGTATTAGACGCCATGTTTTCTCGAAACTTTCAATTACTTGCGATATCCGGTTTAGTACTTCCGCTTTCAAAAACATCGTTTGCTTGAATAACTGAGTTTAACGTCCCTTTATAGCAGAAGCCGTTGGAGACATGTGCTATTCGTCTGCTTGTGAAAAAGATGGGCTTTATGTCCCTTTTACCATCCGGTGTTCTGCTTCTGCTTTCAAAAGCATCGTCTGCTTCAGCTCACGATCGTTTTAAGTAAATTTTTGTTGAAAAATCTATTTACCGTAACTAAAAATAGTGTGTGTGTGTGTGTGTGCGCACGCATGCGTGCACATGCGTAAAAAAGTCAGATACACAGAGAGAGAGACAGAGACAGACAGATAGAGACAGTGTGAGAGAGAGAGAGAGAGAGACGGTGTGTTTGTCTATGTATGTGAGAGAGACAGTGTGTGTGTGTGTGCGAGTGTGTGTGCACGCACGCACGCGCGCGCGTGTAGGTGTGTGAGAGACAGTGTGTGTTTGTGCGAGTGTGTGTGTGTGTGTGTGTGTGTGTGTGTGTGAGATATGGTCAGGTCAGGTAATTAGGACACTAGGCCTTGCGGCCTCTCAACTGTCCTTTCATTTTAATTTGGATGTTCAACATGGCTGAGTACTTACAAGCCAATGTGCTCTCTATTCAATTTCGTATTTAAATTTTGAAATTTTTTGATAAGAGAGAGAGAGAGAGAGAGAGAGAGAGAGAGAGATTCATTAGAGACAGTGTGTGTGTGTGTGTGTGTGTGTGTGTGTCTAAAAATAGGCCGGTGTATGGCCCTTGGGCCCTTTGATTTTCTCTACCCTCCACTCCCATCCCATTCAATGCATGATCGCATCCCATACTGAAAAAAAAAAAAAAAAAACCTTGACAATCCTTGGGCCGAAAATAATCAATCACGGTCATTGTTGGAGTCCAAGTCGTTTTGTCTGAAAGCTGCATCATTTCTTCATGTTTCTTGCCAGCCGCATGGCTTTTCACAGCAGCTCGCCCATGTTTCCGATGTCGAAGTCTTTCTTGCTCAAGTAGGCACCGTGTTTTTTGTCTTACATCCATAGGAAGCAGGAGCAATCCATTTGCGATAACGTGTATTGTCTAGCCAGGCTTGGCTGAACACACATTTTCCCATGTTTTCTTTAATACTTCTCGATGCTATTTTCCCTCGCAGCGCTGTTGACTCAAAAGGAAGTTAAGCAATGGTACCAGCTGCGCATGCGCAACGCTTTTCACAGTAAAAAGGGGAGCTACTCTGCACAAAAAAAAATGTAGTCTGCTAAACCTCCGGTCAGAGGAAATCTGAAAACCGCGATCACTGTGCGTGATTTAATTTCTGTCTTTTTTTCCTATATTTCAATGTTTCTGTAAAGAAACTTAAAGCGAAATTCTACATCATGAAAAAGTTTCCACAGCTTTTACAAAATTCCAGGACTTTTCCAGACCCATGGCCACAAATTACAAAATTCCAGGACTTTTCCAGCCCTGGAAATGATTTTTTCATTTTTCCATACTTTTTTTTCAGACTTCCAGGACTCTGTACGAACCCTGTTAAAAGTTTCGGAGGTAACAGAACTGGTGAAGGTGGTAGACTCAACCACATGGCTGTCACATATCACACAGCGGTCTCTTCTGCATCTGAAGCATTCTGGCTCCCCTCCACTGATGGGACTGGGAAGGACTGAGGGCATAGGCTGGTTCCCCAGAGATCTGCTGTTTCGTTCTCCGAGGATGGGTGGGTCAGGAATGGCCTGCTGCAATCTCCTGCCTGATTGTATGTTAAGTGTGACATAATCCTGGAACTTTAAAGGGAGGGTTCTTAGGACTGTGTGTGATAATACCTGTTGTGTAGTGTGCTTTTGTCTGTTCTGTAAAGTTTGACTGCGTGGAATGTTTTGGACCCGTTTCAGGGCCTGCTGAATGCAGTGTGGAGGACAGGCTCTTTTCTGTAAGCGTTGGGTCATTTCAGTGCAGTGGATCCTGAAATCGTCTCCTAAGGAGCAAATGCGTCTCAGTCTTAGGAATTGGCTGAAGGGTATATCTTGCTTGCAGTGCTGAGTATGTGCTGACCGATAATGCAAATAACTTAGCGTCAGTGGGTTTAGTGTTTAGGTCTGTTTGCAGCAGGCCATCAATAAGCTTAATCAGAATATCCAGAAAAGCCATTTCTCGCTTGGATTAATTTATTGTAAATTTGATTGCTCTATGGATAGATTTCAGATAAGTCATAAAATGATCCAATTCATCATCTGTTCTTGTCCACAAAACAAAAATGTCATTTAAAGATCTTTTCCATTGATCGACAGGGATTCGTGTTCGGCTATTATCCAAAATTTTCCCATCCAGCCGGCCTATAGACTGGCCACCACTGGTGCCATAGGTGTTCCCATAGCAGTGCCCTGTGTTTTCTTGAAATACTTATTTTCAAAGCGGAAGGCATTATGAGTTAATACATGGTGTATAGCTAGATACATATATACATAGATCCAAATGAAGAGACATCAAGCTCACGGTTGACAACACTTACACAATGTTTCAATCGTTTGGAGCGCCAGGCGTCATCACCGGCTGAAAGCAGCATGCGGACAACAGGCAGTTGCTTGGTGAGAACCGCAGGGTACATGGGACCCCTCGTCTCCCACATCACCCCTCTCTTCAGCCTGCAGTTGTGCTTCAACAGAGTGGAAACAGCCCTCGGTCCCGCTGTTTTACGGCCTCATACAGCAGTGTCATACACTTGTCCACACTGGACAGACAGAATAACGCATGTGACTGGAAAAGTTTACACACCCACACCATAAACACATACCAGGTCAAGCCATACTTTTTTCTTCTCTCTTTTTTTTTTTTTTTTTTTTTTTGATATAGTGTTGTCTGGTTCACATGAACATGAATAAACACACAATCAAGAGCACCCTTGTCCGTGGCAAGGTCACATTAGAGATGGTCATGATGAAACAGGACAAGTGAAAACCAACCCGATATCGTTAAAATTCTTGGAACATTTCCCTTCAAACAAACAAACAAAAAAAATAGAATGGTTGGAAAACAAGTGGTATATGCCCATCGCACACATTAGAACAGGGCATTAGTGGTCATGAGAACAGGAAAGAGAATCACAACCGTCTATGATCCAACGCCCATTATGCAGCAGTGTCTGAAATCTAGTCAAAGTGACGCTACTCTGCTGCACATGATCATAGCAATAACATACACAAAAACTTCTGCACAATACTGTCTTTAACAACAACGTAATGAACAGTTTCAAGTTTCTTCCCATCTGGGAGATGATCATGTGTTTTTGATGCTTGTCCCTGTAATCAACTTCTGCATGGCACAAGGTAAGTTTACCGCGATTCTGTACCTATCTTGTCATAAATGATGACCCATAATCATATTCTTTAACCCTCTTCTACTCACTTTCTCTGACTGCAAACTTCCCCTAGATTTCAGATTCTTTTACAGGTTTCAGCTTAAAAATGGGTATGTGTGATTATTAACTTATAGGGAATGTATGTGTACCTGTAGGAGAAAAAATTGGCAGACATTTTCATAAGAGCATGCACTTCACTTTCAACTATATTTCGTCTGTCCTAGAAATACAGGTCGTGTCACTGTCACCCAAATAGTCACCAGACACGTGACGCTTTATGATGACAATAAAGTTTACAGCATGCAAGCATGCGCAATCACCATGCTGATGCAAGTTGTTAATGTAAGATGAAATCTGAGGCCTACCTGACGCGATCCATCTGCTGCCTGGCAGTACAGGTCTCACTGGTTGTCCCACCAATGTCATACAAAACTTGTCACATGTCACATACAGTACTACAAAAGAGGGTCAGGTGCACCTTTGCAGCTTGTGTGTTTGTCTTGCATACCTGTTTGTATCATCGGCAGCAGTCTTAAAAAACACAGAGGAACAAACAAAACGAAAAAATCAAGTGGTGTAGCAGTGTCAGGTAACGAGTGAGCCGGCCCAGTGGGTTCCTGAAACTGATGCACCCCTGCCGTGCCATGTGTCGCGGGCCGCCATTTTGTCTGAAGCGCTGCGTGGAACATTGTATTCCGGGTCGCTTTGCACTTCACTGTCTTCTTCAACACCACTACCTACTTCTATATCACCTTCATTCTCCATCTTTCTTTCAAACGTCTCTACTTCTACAATAATTTGATCCAACTCCTCTTGCGAGTAGTCGATCATCTCTTCATCGTTTGTAGCAGACGCGAAAGCCGCCATTGTGAAAGTCGGTCAGTTTCCATTCACAAAGTTACTCGCTGTGTTCTGTGCCTATTCTCAATGAACACACACGGTACCATCACCCAAAAATAGTGCCAATACATGATTGGACCATGTTGAATCTTCCTAGTTACTGTCTGCGACTGTGTGTGTCTACACACGTGATCACTGCGTGATGGAAAATTCCTGCAGAGAGGTCCCGGTAACTCCCGGTACGGGAAGAACAGGTGCCCGACGTTAAGTCCCCGATTGTCCCGTTGCGAGTATAAGAGGGTTAAATAAGTAATGACTTGATTCAAACTAACTTTTTCACAGCACACCGTGAAAATGATCGCATCGCAGTGCCCGACTTACCACTCCGTGATGTGGGGCGAAAATATTCACGGCAAGCAACCTGTCACTTAGGACACATCGCAAGAATGATAGCGATGGTCTTCTAAAAATAATATGACCGAATTTCCCAGACAATTTTTAACCAGTGGTGTCGGTGTACAGATACAGTACTTCCTGCATCAAATCATACCCAGTTAGCAAGCTACTAACAGTCAATTTCATTGGTTAATTTGAAGAGAAAGCAGCCAACTTTCTGGCCTCTTCCAAGCACTGAATTAGTGCTTCTTGTTCAAAGTATTCATTTTCAACTCAATCAAACAACAACAAAACAATCATTTTGTCTTTTAAAACATTTATCATCCAGAAGATGAAAGACAGCTCCGATTCACTGTACAAAAATAAAGTCACTGTCAGATTTAGGCTTTTAAGAAAATTAATTAAAAATGGTAAAAATCTGGTGTCCTGAGGGAATTCCTGTTAGTGCTGTGACTGCAGCGTGACTGGGCTCCGAGAGCAGAACCAGGGTCTGCGTTGATAGCGTTACAGTTACAGCATGAAGAATGCCGCCTGACCCATGATGCAACACTTCACTTTGCCTCAACTTTCTGTCTGCCTCTCTCCACCTGTTGTTCTTCATGAATCTTTCTCCTGTCAGTGTCCTCATGACAGCGGAATTGCTGGTCTAGGTTTTCCGCACTAGTTACTTGTTCACCATCTTACTGACTCGTCAGTCAAGGGGGGATTTCATCTCTCAGGAGATCAAGTGAAGGCTATTCTGCACAATTCTTGGTTTGCTGTCGGCATAAAATGTAACCCATTATGCTCCAGCTATGTAGCAGTCGAGCTGACCACTGAGAACCCGACTGCTGGCACACACTTAAACCTCCTCCACATCAACAAAAAGACCTGTTTTCCCTCTTACTAATATTGGTGTACTTTTCAACTGAAATTGGCACATTTTCCACAAAGTGTGCATACACGTCTTCCAAATTCTTGCAAAAAGTGGGGGAGGGGGATTGGGATGTCTTCTACCAAGACACAATACAGGGTAGAAGGATACTTGATCTTCCAGTCTTGACTGTCAAAATAGTTTCTCCCCATACAATTTACTTTCAATTATCTGATTCATCAGCATACTCTGGCGCCGTTTTTTTTTTTTTTTCTCTCTCTCTCTCTTTTTTTTTTTTTTTTTTTTTTTTTTTTTTTTAAATATATTTCACAGCCTTTAAAATCCTAGCTACTACCACTGTAGTATCAATATGTCGAACACACAGACCTTGCCAGACATGATTCCACTATAAGAGTTAGTGAGAGTTGTCATTCTTTGTTAAGAGCACACCAACACCACAATTACACGCCACAAGTGCAATTACTGCTCAAACACTTTGTCTCAAGCTTTTGACCTCCCCCCCCCCCCCCCCCCCCCCCCCCCCCCCCCCCCAGTCTTTGAATTCTTTGCATTTTCACGAAACGTGTATAAATGTTTAAACTGTATGGGTCAACAGACTCACCGATTTCTCCTTTAACACTGATTACTCTTTACTTCCATCTTTTTTTTTTCTTAAAGGCTATTTGCTTTCTACCTTAACCTACTCTTCACTGACTGCATTTGGGGAGGGGGGGGGGGGGGGGCCATCAATTTTGTGTTTGTGTCCTTGGTGATGAGAATACCACAGGATTACTGGAGGCATATCTCTATTTTATGCCAAGGTGGACCAATACAATGACCCAGATTCTGCTGACAAATTTTCCTCAGGAAATGGAAATCAACTCTGAGCAGGGAATACAGACAGATCTGTTCTTCATGACACGAACCGTATTTGTATCATAGCGGATGTGTTAGCACTAGAAAAATGACTTTTGTTTTTGCTGAGCTATACTTATGCAGTCACAAAAGGATTTTTATATATTGTTTTGCTGAGCTATAGTAATGCAATTACAGAAGGATTTTTATATATCTAAAATGCTCTTTTTTTTCAATAATTTTTTTTTCATATGGTGGCCATCCGGCTTCACGTTTCAGTGCTTTTGAATTATTCCAATAGAAATAGCAAATAGTACGTGCTGTTTCGACTTACAGATAATATAATTGCAAGCAGAAAATCATTTTTCTGATTAAAAGAAAAAAAATTACCAAGCTAGCTAGTCTGGATCCAGAGATATTGTAGTCCCTTGCACATCAACCATTGTTGGAAAAAAAGTGACTTTGAGAGAACAGTGTTTGAAAATAAAGTGCTTTTTTTTTAAAAAAAAAAAAAAAAAAAAAAAAAAAAAAAATAGACAAAATGAACACCACAGATGGTTTCAACAGACTTTGAGTGCAAAAACACTAAAAAAACCCACAACACGATTTTTGAAAGAAAATGGTCAAATTTTCGTGCCACCTCTCCCTTTAAGGCTACACTACTTGCGTAAAAATTGAAAAAAGAAATGGCAGTTTGATTTTTCTGCGTTCAAGTTGATGAAAGAAAAATTATCTTAAATTTTTACAAACATTGTCGCGATCATGGATTGTCGTCGTCGATTTGACCAAGGGAGATAATTTGCAACTTCATCAATTTTGATGAAGTTACAAATCATCTCCCTTAATAAAAATCGGAGACGATCCAGGATCGCGACTGTATGTGTAAAAATTTGTTTTTTTGATAGTTTTTCATTAACCTGGACACAGAAAATCAGGCTGCCATTTCTTTTTGCCACATTAAAGATTTTTGGAGCTGATGGCTTGATTTTCAAAGGTTTTCAAGGAGGTTTGGTCAACAGAACCACATTTTATTGATTTTCAAAGGTTTTCAAGGTCTTGAAATTCCCTGTCAGAATTCAAGGAGTTTCAAGGAGCATACGAACCCTGTGTAAAATACTGCTGAGTCACTGTGTTTATGACGGAGAAATTCTTGGCTTGCAGTGCTTTTTACTTCACTTCTTACCAGTTCAGCATTTCATTTGTCATTGTTGTTAAAAGGACAAAATACTCTAACCACAACACTGACGACAAGCCACCACATAACATGTACGAGCAAGCAGAAGTACAAGGAATGTGTCGAAGAGAGAATGACAACAAAGTGCATGGGACACTTGATCAAGGAAGGACAACTCTCACCAATAAGATTAGGATCAGCTCCCCGGCTTATGAAGAAGCTGAGCAGGATCTCTGTCCACCTGCCCTTTCTGAGGCACTGATGCAGCACATTCGACCCTTTGACGGGACTGTTGAGGTCGGAGCCTGCCGCTATCAAAGTCTCGATGACGTCCATTGCCGCAACCTTTGACCGCTGAATAACATGAACACAAAGACTTCCTCTCATTACCTACAGAGCCTGCAATTGCTAAGGCAAAAAAAAAAAAAAGGGGGGGGGAGGGAATTTCTAGGAGGGTGTGGGGGCACTTTCCCCCGAAAAATTTTGAAAATCGAAACTAAAATCCGTGCGATCTAAGGCATTCTGGAGACAAATTTGAAGGAATCTAGCACACTACAATTCATGAGGAATATCAATCTCAAAACATTTACTGAAAAGGCTATAACTGTACAAGCCGACACAATGAAAACAAAGCCAAACAAGGACAGAAGCTCATACTGCCCAGACACAAACATACCCTTTTTCTCTTTTCCCTAAACCCCATCAATTCAATTTTCATTCAAGGGAAGAATTTAATCAAGCCCCAAATATGCACTGAAAAGGCTAATTGTACAACACAAGGAAAAGTAAGCAAAACATAGGCAGAAAACTCATGCTTCCTGAGCGCAAACATCTAAATTCACCACACCCACACAGCAAAGAATTCAACCACAGAACAAATCCTATGAAACCGAAGCTGGGAATGAAAGCTGTGCACAGCTTGGTTAGAGTTATCAAAAAAAAAAAAAAAAAGAAAAAAACACACACACACACACACACTAAAAAAAAAAACATGCAATTTTACATTTGAATCGAGTTTAGAATTACTGAAGGCTAAAAACAAAAGAAAATGGGTTCAGGTCCAGGGGCTGGTATGGCTGGCCCTCTGAGGGTTTCTGGGGCAAGGCCCCACTGGAGGGCTATTGTGCATTGCAATTAATAATGAATTATACTCCCCTGTAGCAGGAAATTCAACTTGCGATAAGCAAATAATGGCGCCTGAATCTAAAATCTTTGTTCCGTTTTATTTCTGTTGTGTGCCACAGATACCTATATAAAGAAAAACTGGTACAAGAGTATGGAATTGTTCACTATGTATGGCAATAAATGGATAATACAGACAAAAGTAAAACAGCTCATTCCCCTCTAGTTGTATATGTAGTGTGTGTTTGAGAAAGAGAGAGAGAGAGTTACCTTCAAGTGTTGCACTTTTTTTTTTTTTTTTTTTTTTAATTCTTGTCTTGTTTTCAGGTATTTTGATTGACAATTTTCTACTTTTCATCAATCTTTCATTTTCTTTCTTTCTTTCTTTTTTTTTTTTTTTTCTCAATATATTGCTCAGAATACTGGTGGATAAAAATCATTTTGTGCACTGTCTCAATTTTTTTTTTTTTTTTTTTTTTTTGTGTTGTGACAATGAAATTCTAGTAAAATTTGGAGAATCTGTCACCCGAGTCCAATTCAGAATTTCACATTGCCTATGAACATGAAACAGAACCTGTGTTGTATCAAATACTTTTTCAACTCTTAATTTATAGTAGTATTTTCCAGTTTTCTTCTCTCTTTGAAAATTCTGTCAATCCTCCCTCTTGATATGATATAACTGATATGAATCTCCTTTATCATCTCAGAAAATGATAAATCAAATTGCTTTACTTTGCCCTCTATTGTCTTTCCTTTCAATATGCAAAATGTCCATGAGGGCATCACTTACATCTGAGTTGGTCGTACCGAAGACTTGGATGATCAGGGCAGTGACGAGCTGGAGTCAGACATGTCCATCTCTGCCCTAGCTGACACCAAGTCTTTGACGACTATGTTGTCCAGGGGAAGTGCGGCTGGCTGTGGAAACCTTCCACCGTTTCTTTCAAGCATCATCTCCATGCGTGACAGCCTTGTCACTTCCCCTTCGGTGGCCACTCTGATGGCCTCGGTCAGGGCAGTGCCGTCCTGGCAGTGTGCCGCGTTGATCTCTGCCCCGGCAGACAGCAAGTATTCCACGGCAGACTTGTCCAGGCGACGTGCAGCCAGCTGTGGAAACAGAAGGATCACAATCTCATGATTCACAATCCAGCTGGTGATACTGTGATGGAGTTCTATGGTCGTCGTGGGGCCCTTTGACTTACCTCGTCATAATGCCAGCAAAGTTCAGTTGGTGGTGTGTTACAAAGCATTTACTCTATCAGACATGCATACCCCAAAATTTGCTTTCAGGGACAATACAGACAGAAATCAGGGACAAATCCGTAAAATCAGAGACAAAACTGTGTCAAGATAGATGAAACTCCGTTCCTCCCTTGTAGACAAGACCACTTTTCTGAGAATTCTTTTTTGAAGACACAACTTCGCTTTACGGTCATTTTTTTTTTTTTTTTCACTCCTTTCTGACCCATCTGAAGAGTCAGAATCCGAGTCTGTGTCGAAATCATGTCTCCTCTTCGACGGCATGTTCTGACTTGAAAGTGAAAGCAAGTTTTTGTTTGTTTTGTGCTTTTCGCACGCACGCACATTACGTCTACGCACTCTAGCAGACGATATGCTTGGCTCAGTTTTGTGCAACACGATAAGAACAGCTTTTTTAAACTCCTGATTTTTTTTTCCCCCGGGACGCCCGATTTTTTTTTTTTTTTTTTTTTTTTTTTCCGACATGTGTTGCAAATCCGGGATTTTCGGGACAGTGCCTTCTAAAATCAACTTTCCAGGACAAATCCTGGATGCTCAGGGATGGTAGGCATGCCTGTTCTATACAAATAACTGGCCACTATGATGAGAAGGGGGAGTACGAGGGACAGGAGGTGGGGTGGAGGTTGTGGCAAGAGGATCAGAACACACACCTTGCCCAACCTAATTCCAAAATCTTACTTACCCCCCTAAAAGCTGACAGCATCTTCAAAAGAATATTCAACACTAATAAGTATCAAAGGCAAAACAAATCCTCCCCCACAAATCCTTCAATAAGCATGTTGTTAGTGAACTTTTTACAACCTGTGGTTTATATACCCAATCCCCTGCTCCTCCAAACAGCTCTTTTTTTCTCTCTCTCTCTCTCTCTTTTTGTGCAAGTGCTATTCATCATAGCAATTTAGGGTACTATCTAACCCCCATCCTCCTCCTTCTGCTCCCAATCTCCACTTCTTCACAAGCAGTCACTTCGCAGCCTAGAAAGAATATACGCACCCTCATGAAAGGGATGATATATCTTACGACCAAAGTTACAGGTGCTGTTCATTAGGAGGGAGTAAGAGTAACTCTAAACATAATGGACCCAGCTAAACCGCACACTTAAAAGAGAACGTAAGCTGCGAGCCGCTGAATACAGGCAGCAGGCAATCAGACATGTAGGATGTGCAGAGTGCAAACAAAGAATGTGTGCACGTTTCCACATGTGGTTCACACCCACATTCCCTCTCTCTCTCACTCATATTCTTTCTCTCTCTCTCTCTCTCTCTCTCACACACACACACACACACACTCTCTCTCTCTCTCACACACACACATACACACACACTCACGTGAAGAGCTGTCACTCCTTGCAAATCCCTCGCATTGACATCAGCTCCTGCACCCACCAGAGCTTTCATCGCCGGTACCAACTGTTTCTCCTTGTCTGCCAACAGCCAAAGAGAGACATGAAACTACCCAATCAGCTGACAGTGCTTGGAGAATATAGTTCTAAATCTGTCCGACGCATATACGACTTCAGTTTCAAGAGTATTGTTCTTAACTGTCCAGTGACAGCTGCCCAACTCCTGGTTACTTTGTGAATTCTGTTCTAACATGTACAAATGAGTAGATCATGTTTACACTGCTGTTCTTAAACAGTCCAACCAGCAAATAACTGTCCTGAAACACAAACAAGTTCAACGAGTAGTTCAAGCAACAGATGATTGTGAGTGTGGTTCAAAAACTAAGAAGCACAATACTTTGAATGTGGCTCCATAGCAAAAGAGGAATTTCCATAGAAAGATGATACAATTTATACAGAGTGAGAAAAATATTGTTTACCGACAGCCTTCAGCAGCAAATAATGTGGCTAGAAATCTATGTTTTTTGCAAGAGTCTTCAAGTCGAATCTCTTGCCATATCTCGTTTTGTCTGACATGTGACCTGTGCCTGCCCCTTCATCATGCAAATGAGAGGTAAAGATCAATTACTTTCCAGCCAACTAGAGGTAAATCTCAATTACTTTCCAACCGACTAGAGGTAAACATCAATTACTTTCCAGCCAACTAGAAAACATGCTTTGGGGAAGAAGGGCAAAAAGAAAAATTTTTAAAATCAAAATAAAAGACCAGAAACTTACGCTTTGCCACCAGCAATGCCAACAGCGGGGTCATTCCACTGATGTCCACATCATTCGGATTTGCACCAAAATGGAGCAGCATTTTTTATGCCCTCCAGAGAGCAGCACCCAACCGCCACCATGAACAACGAACTGCGGAGCTGATGACCCCGTCTTCTTGTTGACAATGGTGGCTGCCTTGTCGCCTGCGTGCTGCAGCAAGGCAGTGGCAGTATCATAAAACTCCGCACGCAGGCAATAGTTCAGCGGAGTCTCTCCCCACTTGTCGGGGATGTCTGGCATGGCGCCCCCGCCTTTCAAGAAGAGCCCTGTGCAAGACACACAACAGGTCAACAGTACAACTTTTGACAGCGACTTGCTGGGTTGCTTTGTACAGAGATTTGTCTTTTAACTTGCAAGAATTTCTGAGTTTTTCACGCCTTCCGAGCAACACTTTAAGTGAGATATGACTATGCGCAGATTAGTCCATATAATATGCTACCACTTATGCAACAATACCAAAAATTTATCAAATAATTTTTTTTTTCATGGTAAATGTTTGTTTTTCGGTTTGTTGCAGTTAATCACTGCTTTAACACAAAAGATACACTTTTATACATAACAACTATCATAAAAAAAACATATCATCACTGGTGATCAGAAATCAAGCAAAAACACTGCAGGGATTCAGCTCACTTAACTCGGTCTTCTTCTCCCTTGATTTTCCTCACCAACGGCCCATTTGCTTGGGTTAGCAACAACAACAACAACAACAACAAAAAAAAATCAATGTCAGCTAATGGATTTTCCAAAACCGATTAGTAACACAGTGGATCAGTGGACAAGAAAATATTTAACTTCCTACGATCATATTTTAAAACCCTGTCTTTGATGCCACTTGTTTCATTCGATGGTTCAAACACACTGAACACTCCAAGTGATCACCTTAAAATAAATCCCACTGCTTGTGAACACGAACACAAACCCTGCATTCACTGGTCTTATTTAATAATTTTATAGGGGAAAGGTCACTCTGTGAAAAAATCAATTTGGGCTAGAAATTCCAAGGCACTATCCAGGGGGCAAGTAGATAAAGCAACAACAAAAAAGAATTTGTCCCCCCAAATTTCTTCCTATGTGCCGTGCCTTGAGTAAACAAAGATGGTTAATAAAAGTAATACCAGTGGCGCAAAAAAGAAGTCTGCAGACATACTCAACAACAGCCTGCTCTGCACATGAGCAATGAAGGTCTGAGCGAGTCACTATACATAAAAATACATAAGGAAGAAACAAAAGTTGACTGCAGGATTCATGGTAAAATGAAAAAAATCATAAAGTTTATAAAAACCTTTTGCTGGCAATTAAATCCCTTGGAGAGGAAACTGACATTTCAAGCCATAGGCCCATTGTCAAAGTGAAGAGAAGAGGACAGTGTCGACAGGAAAGCCCATGTGAGAATTGGGTGAGAACATCTCGTTTAATTATAAGTTGGACCAAAATAAAGTCACTGATCACTGTTCAGGTGTATTGAGCACACACAGAAATGTCAGTTTCCTCTCCAACAGATTCAACTACCACCAAAAGGTTTTTATGAACTTTATTATTTTTTCAAAAATACAAGAGCAGAAAAAGATGTAAACTCCCAAGTTTTCAACATTCACATATTCCTGGACTGAATTAAAATCATTAAATCTCTATGCGCTATCCGTCTCTATCCTTTCCCCCTCCACCTCCCTCCCACACATGCACACAGAGAGTAAAAAAAAAAAAAAATCCCATGTTTACACACACACACACACACACAGTCACAAGCACACACACACACACACACATCCAAAAATATATACAGTTCACGTCTATGTACATTTACATTTACAAATAAAAAAAGGGGAGATGGATGGGAGGAGGAAGGAAGAGACTGGTGAGGGAGAGAGAAAAGGAGAGGGGGGGAAGTGTGATCTGCCTGTATCAAAAGCTGACTGTGCTGTCACTCTTTAACTGATGAATTACTGGACTATGTGAACCAAAAGTGTATGTACATGTGATCAAGTGTGTTCCTGTGTGTGGTGTGTGTGTGTGTGTGTGTGTGTGTGTGTGTGTGTGTGTGTGTGTGCGCACGCGCGCATGGGCATGCCTGAGTGTAGATGTATGTGAATTAGTTCATGCTTTTACAAATGTATAGTCTTCAGGAGAGAGAGAGAGAGAGAGAGAGAGAGTGAGTGTGTGTGTGTGTGTGTGTGTGTGTGTGTGTGTGTGTGTGTGTGTGTGTGAGCATGCATGCCACTTTGTGTGTGTGCCCACTGTGTGTGTGCGTGTATGTGAGAGAGAAAGAGAGAAAGACAGAGAGAGAGAGAAAAAAAGTGTCCATGCATGCCAATGAACAATGGCCTGTATGTGCACCACTATGTATAGACATGCACCCAAGAAAACTTACTCTTCTTTTTTCCTTTTCTTTGGACAACTGTCAAAAATGGAAATATTGACAAAGTTTACACAGACATAACCACTGAAAAAATAGAAATTGTGTGAACATAGTGATGGAGAGGGAAGACAGGGGAGGGAGAAGTGAGGGAGCAGGGGGATAATATCCACCTCAAGTTGATGGAAAACTACATTTTGAAAGATACTTAAATTATAAAAGCCTGCCTTCTGACCAAAACTAGAAAAACCCATAATTTACATCTACAGAAATTAGAGCTTCAAGATTGAACTTCCCTTTCTTCACAACTCAAAAACCAAATCACCTAGAAAAGAGCAGTGCTAAGGGTTGTTTTCCTTTCTTTCTTTTTCCTCCCCAAAAAGCAAAGGACACATCCCTCATGCCTCCAAACAAATTTACCTGACGCATTCTGTATATCCTTTGCCACAGGCAATGTGGAGGAGGACAGACTTGATGACCATGTTGTACTGATCCCCATAGCATGTGTTGGGGTTGGCTCCCTTCGCCAGCAACTGTTTCAGGGTGACGACGTCATTTTCACTGATTGCACTGTACAGCTCCTCTGAATACAGGTCCGAATGTTGCGGTTCCATCGTTCTACTATAACCTGCAAAAACCACAGCCGGTTGAAACACCAAAAGAGTTGCGCACGTTTTATCTTTTTTCTTGTGCAATCACGGACATGCAATATGTGCATGTGTCTAAGTGTGTGCACAAGTGCATATGTAAGCATGTGCATATGCGCATGGATGCGAGTGCAAATGCACGTGTATGTGCAAGTCAGTGACAGACACAGTTGGGTGCAAGGCCCTGACCAAATTCCACCCAGTGAGTTGAAAGGTGAGTGGAACAGTCAACTCCTCTCTGTGCATTGTTTAAAGCATCTTCAGAAACTGGCGGGTTACCTCAAGACTGATGTCAGCGCAAGCAACTGCGTCATTTAAAAAGGTAGTAAGAAATCTGACTTATTACTGCTGATCGGTGAATTCGACAAGCACACTTTTGTTTGTAGACTTTCAGTTATGTTCAGTTTCATATTTCACTTGCACAGTACTCCATTAGCCAACATGGATTCAATGAGAAAAAGATTGTGAGTTTCTCAAACATTTGAAGCTTTGTACACTTGATGGAGATACAGATACTGATATATTTTACTCTGAAGAAAGGCGTTTGATTCCATTCCATGTCATTACTATCATGAATATTTATATAGCGACCATGCTCAGCCAGAGACCAAGCTCTAAGCACTTTACAATCCCCACTCGTTTACACAACGGGGCTGTCTACCTGGGTAGTACCGACTGAAGAGCTGCCAGCTGGCGCTTCATTCAGTCGTTTCCCATGTCATCCAATCAATATTGCTCACTCAATTTCCTTACTTCCTTTCTATTTCTCATGCAGGGTGCATGCTAAGTGTAAAGTATCATCCATACCAACAGCCAAACTGGCCTTCTCTTCCGAAAGTTGGTGATGGGATTTTACATGTGTGCAAGATGTTATGCATGCGTTCATGCAAGGAACCTCATTTATAGTCTCATTCTAAGGACTGTAAGGGAAATGGAGTCAAAACCACTGAGCTATTCTGGCCACCATATAAAAGGCTTTTACTCAAACTTGTGTGGTAAAACATTAGACTGGATTACAGTTTTTATTTGTTTGTTTTAAAGGGAGATTCAGCATGTGATAGTGGAGTAGCAAATTATTATATTTATTATTATGAATACTTATATAGCACCTACCCTCAGCCAGAGATCAAGCTGTAAGCGCTTTACAAATCTCCAGCCCCCTGTGTTACAAAAATCATGACCATCAATCCCACAAGCAAATGCTCTTTAGAAAAAAAAATTGACCAATGCCCCTTCCAATCACAGTAACTTAGTTTTAAAATCTGCTTGACCACAATGAAAATTGTTGAGTTATTTCATTGGTTTGATTACAGCTAATAGTTCACATGCAGTCTGACCCCATTTATAAATGTTGACCATGTGGAGATCTTATTTATTCTACTGGTAACACTAGCGTAAAAATAAAAACTTTAAAAAGTCAACAACTGATTGATTAAATAATGTTGCTTCACCATTCACAGTCTAGGCTTGAACTAGTTATTTTTTTCATTTTATGCTTGTCCCACTCTCTTTAAAATTAAATACAAACCGCAATCCAAGCAAGTTCTGTTGACTTGTGTGCTGATGCTGACCGCCTGTTTGAAGAGGGATCTTTGAAAAGACAGTCACAAACCCAATGGAATGATCTCGAAGTCCAAAGCCAGACCGGTCTCAACCACAACGTTTTCACACATCGACAGTTTTTGACCATATGTTTTTACACTCAAAATTCTTCTTCTTCTAAGAAACGATCAAAATATATAAGCACTATTACAATACTGACAAAGGATGGGCATAAAAAACATAAATTTGGCAAAAAGAAAAAAAAAAACAACAGTTTACAGTTTTTCCTAACCATTTTCTTTGATCGTATACACTTGATCCTAACCTCAACCTTGCACACAAAGAACGCAAACTTTAGAATGCAAAATACTATCAATTTCATTCTCCATTTTGACCAAAAAAACATTTCAAGCAATCATTTTTTTAAAAAAGAGAGCGAGAAAGAAAAAGATTTTTTTTTTAAATTAACACACTACGACGGGAGGCCTCCTCTTACCCTTGGAACTCTCAGCAACTTCTTCCATCTGATCTAACCTTCTTGGTTCAAACCAAGCGCGTGTGACAATACTGACGGAAGTAGATCAAGCAAAGTGTATATTCTTCCGCCAAAGAGGTAATGTCAAAGGGGCATAAGATGATTCCCATAATTTTGATCTAAATAAAAACAGACGTCACCTATTCGATCCCAAGTAACGCTGACGTGGAATAACAAAAATGTTCTTTTTTTTTTTTTTTTCCTTTTTTTGTGAGGGGAGAGGGTGGATGTGAGGTAAATGACGAGTTTTTGTTTGTTTGTTTCGCAAAATTTTGCCATTCCCAATGTAAATAGTCCGCTAGCGTAACAATCAACATGGAAATTCTGACATACCAAAACAAAAGACAAGAAAGAAGAAAAAAAAACACGGGCGGTTGGGGGGGGGGGGGGGGGGGGGGGGGGGGGGGGGGGGGGGCTGACGTAGTGGTTGTTTTCCAATTAGTAAAAAAAAAAAAAAAAAAAAAAAAATCCCTCCTCCACATAATATTACACCTTGCCGGGGAAATAAACACTCCACGGGAAAAAAAAAAACACACACACACACCAAAAAACACTGAAATGAGAGAAACAGAGAGAAATTGTTTAGCAATGCATTCAAATTCCGTATCATGTTAGTCATGACTGGATTTACCATGCCTTGACACATGCGAGCGTTATTTTAATTCACACATTGCTCTGTGTTCGAAGGTGAATGGTAGACTGAAGTTTAATCCCACTTCCAACATTTCAATCTGTTTTAAACAAAGTTTTTGTTTTCAGCTGTGGCAAATTTTGCAAAAATGAATGTAACTTGCAAAGTTTTGGAACTAATACCGGTTTATATTAGCGATGATTTGTGGCTTACCTAACCAACACCGTAGCATTGGTCAGGCGCATGGGTGAACGAGTTCAGGCGCGTTTCAATCCAAGTTCCATCCACACTAGTCATTTGAAAACTCTTGTACAGCCCTGTCATGCAGCCGGGTGCAATATCACTAAAGTGGCATAAAATATGAGACAGTAAAGAAAAACATATAAATGAATGAACACCAGCAACCACGACGGAACTTTTTCTCGTAACAGCAACGGAAATCAAAAGCGCGCGCACACACACACATACACAGTATGAAAATGTTACACACACATGCGCGCGCGCGCGCACACACACACACACACACACACACGTGCACGCATGCGCGAGTGCGCAGACACATATGCACACTTTCTCTCCCTCTCTCATTCAAATACGCCATTTAATGATAACAATAAGTACATGTAGTTACTTCTACAAACCACTGGTGGACACAATGAAATCATGCACAATACGGTCATACTTACAGTGCCATGGTGACTAGGACATGAACAATTTCTCTGTTTGGGATACATGCATGCAAAACAACGCTCATAACACACACACACACACACACACGCGCGCGCGCGCACTCACACACACACACATGCGCACGCGCGCTCATATGATCATGGGTCTCGATAGCATGTTCTTTTTCAAGCAGTCAGCTGATCGTCAGAAAAGAATTATAAAGGGTCATCAGACTTCCCATTTTCTGTTGTTAATGAGTCTTAATTTTATTCACTACTCCTGAAAGTTTGTATTGTGAAAAACACACAGGGGGAAAGATTTGTCTTCCTTCTTCTTCTTTAAAATAATTTTCAAATCAATACGCTTTTAATGTTGTTTGACTCGCTTATGTATGAAACATTTTTAAGATACGTCTTCCTGATGAACTTGTGTGTGTGTGTGTGTGTGTGTGTGTGTGTGTGTGTGTGTGTGTGTGTGTGTGTGTGTGTGTGTGTGTGAGAGAGAGAGAGAGAGAGAGAGAGAGAGAGAGAGAGAGAGAGAGAAATCACGAACTGAATGTGTCCACAATCGCTGTAGCTGCATAGTTCGCTGGACGTGAAGAAAGCAAGACATGATGAAACATAACTTTATTTGTGTTTTATATTTCTCAAAGCAACATTATTCAGAATCAACCAGCCGCCGTGGCGAAGTGGTTAGCGTCGCGGACTCCCGGCTGGGAGGTCGTGGGTTCGATCCCATCAGAGTCATGTGGGTTTTTCTGCCCCGACCGGCTCCTACCCAGAGTTGAGTTTGCTGCGGACTCAGTTGGGAAGACTGGGACCACACAGTCGAGTTTCATCCACTTAATGGATGCGTTTCTGAGAGTGTTGCTCAAATTTCCTGACCAACACTGCAGGTGCCTGTATCTCTCGGGCCTGGTTGACGCCAGGATATATTATGAAAGGAAGCGTAGAGTACAGCCCTGTCATGTAGTCTCAGACCGAAATGGAAATCCGTAGCATCATCTTAATCATCCTCATTCTCATTGATCAGCATTAAAAAGCAAAAAAAAAAAAAAAATGTCTCAAGTTCTGTGGCCCTTCATGCCCTGCTCTCATGGTGACCTCAATTTCGATGTCCTCTCCATGTCTGTGGCCTTGGTTTGGTTCCGTCGGGGTCACCGGTATCGGTGAGTCCATGGGGGCTGTCGTTGGACGGACGTGGTGGCGCCCTCCGGAGGGAGAGCTCACTCACGCCGGCTCCGCGACTAAGCAATTATTGTCGTCAGTAGGGGGCTTAGTAGGTGGTGTCCTGCGTATGTTAGATCAGAACAGGCGCCACTGAACACCACCGAAGTGACTCGGCAGCAGTGCAGTGTCTCCTCCGGTGGGTTGCCTCTGACGACTTGACATTGACTGCTCCCTGTGGATTGCCGGTGCCGTGGCTGCGGCGGGACCAGCCGGGCTGTGGCTGTGGACGGGATGTCGGAATGAGCGGCGTGGGTACACTGCCTCTGAGGTGGCGCAGAAGTTGGGACAGAAAAGCGTTTACGGGGGCCCCTGCAAGCTTAAGTTTACAGCCTTTCAATCAATATCAAGCGTCACACACTGCGTTCTGTGAACAAGAGATTACAGCATATTCAACGAATATAATGGCTAGTCATATATATTTTTTTTGATTAAAAAAAATCAAAAAACAGACAACAAAAAAAAATCATCTAATTTAAACTGTCTACTTCTAGTTCAGAGTCTTTCCGTCAAAGAACAACTTCATGAAAAAAAAATATATATATTATTCTGTACAATGCTGGAGGTTAATATGATACCACTTTTTGTTTTTGTACACCTACTCCCAGTTGTTATGGGAACGAAGAAATGCTGTCTGTCTGTCTGTCTGTGTGTGTCCGTCCGTGGTCAAAATGTGTTTTCACTCGCTCCAGACAAAACTACTGGGCTGATCTTTCTGAAATGTTTTAGGTATGTTCACTATGGGTCAAGGATGATGCCCGATGTGTTATTTTACCGTTATAGCTGTGACTAACGGCCATAACGGTTTTCCTTCTTTATGGAATATATCAGAAAGTACTTGGCCAATCTCTCTGAAAATTTGTAGGCATGTTCATTATGGGCCACGGATGATGCCCTATTTGTTATTTACCCATTATAGTAGTTACTAACGGCTATAACGGCCCATAATGGTTTTTCGAAAGGCAGGATAAAAATTATCATACACACAAAACTCCACTCCCTTTGTTGGGTAGATGGGATGAATCCTTGCATGTCTTTACAGGGAGTGTCTGCAGGAGTATCAGCCTGCGTACGCAGAGAGAGAGAGAGAGAGAGAGAGAGAGAGAGAGAGATCCAGCAGCTCACGGTATCTTGAGGGCAGCTGGCTGGAGTTAACTTAAGCGT
>JADBJO010025933.1:20000-23147 GCA_016801955.1 Conus betulinus | reverse complement strand
GGCACCGGACCAGGGGGAAACTCTGTCCTCGCTGCCTGTCGGAATTACCGTCATCGTCACTGTGAGCAGAGAAGAGTCGATCCCTCTGTCTGTCTGTCTGTCAACTCTGGGTCTCTCTGTGTCTGTCTGTCTGTCTGTCTGTCTGTCTCTGTTTTGGTTGTAACCGGAAAACTACTTACTACCTCTTGGCTACCTCATAGCTCAAAGGTGAGCATAGGCCATCGACAACACTCCGCCCTCGCATTCATTTCAGTCTGGGCTGCTCGCTGAATGCCTGGTCCAGTTGGTCCCTGCCTCTTTATCTCTGCCTCAGTGTCTCGCCTCCAGCTGCTGCGAGGTCGGCCTCTCTTCCTTTTCCCCTGCGGGTTCCATGTCAGGCTTGGTGTGTGGTGCTGGATGCTGGCTTCCTGGAAAGTGAAGTGTCCAGTCCAGCCCCACTTCCTCCGCAGAATCTGCCTGGCTACTGCTTCCTATCCTGCTTGCTTCCATAGATCTTCTTTGTTGATTTTTTCTGGCCATCTGATTTTTGAAGATGCGCCTCAGGCAGGTGTTGCTCTTAAGGTCTGATTTTTTTTTTTTTTTGTGCTGTATTGGCTTCGTTATTCTCCAAGTCTCGCAGCCGTACGGCAGAAAACCGACTTCACGTTGGAACTGAAGATACGCAATTTTGTCTCCCTCTTATCTCCTCTGAGGCCCAGATGTTCTTTAGCGTGATGAATGCTGCTCGCGCCCTACCTATCCTGGCCATGATGTCCCGGTCGGTGCCTTCCTGCTTGTCAACTACGCTTCCCAAGTAGACAAAGGAATCTACTTCCCTGATGGGCTCGCCTTCGACTGTGACTGGGCTGCTGCCTGTGGTGGTTGATTCTTCATCAGCTTGGTCTTCTTCGTGTATATCTTGAGCCCTGTTCCTGCTGATGTTGTCTCAAGGCGGGTGGTTTGTCCTGCATCTGGGTGTGGACTGGGGAGAGGAGAGTGCCAGGTCGACAGCAAAGTCAAGGTCATCAAGCTGCGTCCGGAGAGTGTCAATTGTATCCCATTGTTCCTGCCTGTTGGTTGTGGTTTTTCATGACCAGTCGATGACCAGGAGGAAGAGGAAAGTTGACAACAGACATCCCTGGCGCACTCCCTGTTTTCACCTCAAAACCGGGGGGGAGGGGGGGGGCGAGAAACAAGAGAAAACACAGGGGGGGGGGGGAGAAAAGGAAGAAAAGAAAGAAAGTTTAGAAAGAAAGAAAGAAAGAAGAAAGAAGAAGAGGAAAGTGAAAAAAGAAGTTTCCAGAACAAAGACGACGGATAAATAGTTTGTAAATTCAAAAGGAAAGAAAAAAACAGTACAAGACATTTTTTAAGAAAAACAGAATCAAAGACAGTTTGAAAGCTGAGACAACCGTCAGTTGGGGTTACTCCCGGTGTGTGGCCAACTTCATGTGGGGGCTAATTGTACTGAAATCCACACTGGAACGAGCGGTCACTAGCATCTACCCGAAGTGACGCGGACAAAAATACATCTAGACATACCATCACACCATGGTCATCAGCATCATGGCAATGAGGACGATGAGGTCACACACACCACCACTACAACCATTGCCAAAACGTCTTGTGGCTGCACACCGAAAACTAATGCGCTAAGGCCTTTCTTAAGGGATAGAGTATTTATAGACTTAATGATAATAATAATGTTAATTTTATAGCGCCTATTCTTTAAAGATTAGGGATCTAAGCGCTTTACATATAATATAACATAACAAATACTCTCGTTTTACAAAACGGGCTGCCTACCTGGGTAGTGCCGACTGAAGAGCTGCCTGCCGGCGCATCATTCAGTCGTTTTCCTGTGTCATCCAGTCAATATCGTTCACTCAATTTCCTTACTTCTATCATTCTTTCCATTTCTTACGCAGGGTGCATACTACAGACTTCAACATAAGTTAAGGGACCACACCGCAGAATGCCTTAGGTGCTTTCAAAATCAAATATCAAATAAAGGTTAGTAATTGCCAAAGTTTCTGAACGCGACAGTCGTCAGGCCTTCTCAATAAATACTGCCAAGCATGTAACAGCTGCACTGACTCCCTTGAGCGTGCAGAAAAGTGCTGTCTTGTTTGCCAAAACAAACTGTTTGTCAGCAATCCGTGCACACTGACTCGAACTGTCTACAGGTGAAAAATCCTGATGCACGTGACAGCATGAAGGTATGGGAGTGCGTTGTGCTCACCACAATGGCCATAAAAGCCGTCGAATACCCTTTCTGAAGCACAACACCAACATGCCAACGAGACGAAAGTGGAGAAATTTCGATCGTGTCCGAGCTATCGTCTGGCTGTAGGACGGAGTAGGCGTCCGAGAGAGGTGGCCAGAGTGCTGCAAGTGTCACACTTGGTCATCATCCGTCTGAGACAGCGCCATCAAACCACAGGCACCGTCCAGGAACGGCCACGCCCAGGGCGTCCCAAGAAAAACCACACAACGTGAGGACCGGTACCCTCTGCAGATAGGCCCTTCGGGAGAGGACAACCACCGCCAATGCCTTGAGTCAGCAACTGCGTGCTTCTCCAACACAGCAGTAAGCTTGCAGACCACTCGGCGTCGCCTACATGCCGCCGCGCTTGCGTTCCAGGCGTCCGGTGAAGAAGCCCATGCTGACTGCAGGTCACAGGGCACGCCGACTAGCTTGGTGCCAGACCATTTGAGGTGGACTCGTGCTCATTGGGGCCATGTCCCGTTCAACCGACGAATCGCGCTTCATGGTGAGCCCCAAAGACGGCCGCATCAGGGTGTGGCAGCGCCCACAGGAGCAGCTGCAAGAGGATGCTATCCAGGAGGTGGCTGCTTTTGGAGGTGGCTCCATTATGGTTTGGGGAGGCATCAGCCGACACTACAGGACTCCTCTCTACCATGTGGAGGGCATGCTCAATGGGCAGCGCTACCTGCAGGAGATCTTACAGCCTCTGGTCACAGCGACCCTCCAGCAGATCGGACCCCAAGCTGTCCTCCAGGATGACAACGCCCACACCACACCGCTGCAGGGCTGTCAGCACTTTCATTCAGGAAGATGGGGATCACCAGGATGGCATGGCCTGCGAACAGTCCAGATCTCAATCCAATCGAGAACATCTGGGGAGAACTTGGCCGGCGAGTCCA
>JADBJO010025933.1:5000-15000 GCA_016801955.1 Conus betulinus | reverse complement strand
TCTCTCTCTCTTTCTCCCTCTCTTTTCCCCAGGTGGACAAAGTGAGTGGAGGGAAAAGCATTTGTAATTCTCATTACCCTGGTAAAATACATTTTTCGTTCGTTCTCTCTCGGTCTCTCTCTCTCTCTCTCTCTCTCTCTCTCTCTCTCTCTCTCTCTCTCTCTCTCGACTTCTTCCCGTCCCTTTTTCAATCAAAGAGTTGACGGTATATTTTATGCCTGTCCATGAAAGCAAGCCCACCCAATCCACACGCACGGCTCCTTTCTTTTTTTTTTTTCTCTCTTCAGGCTATCCAGACGACGACTACAACAAGCAGCCGGACAGGGATCGCACCCCCTCCCCTGCACCCATCGAAGGTGTACGACCACTGGCTATGGAACCTTCCAGCAATTGGAGACCCCGCCAGTTTCCTGAATATTTTTAATTCGTAAAAATCACCAAAGGAAAAAAACAAAATACAAAAACAACCACAACAAAAAACAAAAACAAACAAACAAATTATCCATGAGATGTATAGGTGAAGATCAAGAATACGTATCCGTTTGCCAAGTGTGTCGGTTATGATTCTTTGCTTTGACATCTGATTTACTTGTGGTTCCGCCTTCTTCTTCTTTCATTTTAGTTTTTTTTTTGTTTTGTTTTTGTGTTGTCTTCTTCTTTGTCTTCTTCTTCTTCTTCTTCTTCTTCTTCTTCTTCTTCTTCTTCTTCTTCTTTCTTTCTTTCTTTCTTTCCTTGCCTAGGGTACGAAGTTCATAATGATTTTACACATGTGACTGTTTTCTTTTTTCCTTCTCCACACATTTTATTCAGGTAATATGAGAGTTTTACAGTGCGCAGAAAGAAAACAGTGCGCGGAGATTTTCATACATATGTAATAGGCATATCAATGCATGACATACATCAATGGTACATATGTATTCTTGACACACTGCGAAAAGTAGAGGGACAAAAAAGTGAACAGCTGTAAAAGTTGTCGTGCATCCACACAGGACAACCTACAGAGCATAAATCATTATTGTAGGCTTGTTTTGTACGTATGCGTGCGGCGCGCCCGCGCACGCGTGTTTGAATGCACGCGTTTGTGCGCGCGCGCGCGAGCTTGTGTACATGTGCGAGAGCGCGCGCGCGCGCGCGCGCGCGTGTGTATGTGAGAGAGCGCGGACACGCGCGCCCACGAGCTCGCACGCCTAGGAAAATAAGAGTATTTCATGTTTGCAACATCAAATGTATCGATCATTGTGTAACGGACTTCTTAATTAAGAAAAAGAAAAGAAAGAAAAGAAAAGAAATAAGCCAGCCACACCAGACATATCAACACAAAGCATCCAAGTTTGTTTCACAACATATCCTTCCCAAATTCAGTTCTTTCCATTACTGTACATGCAAAAACATTTTCTTAGGTTCTATGAATGCAGCTGAAGAAATAAAAAGAAGAATAGAATACTAGATGCAAGTAACAGTGACTCAATCAATGAAGAACCTGAACAGCCTCAATTAGTAATAAAAAAAAAGATAACGAAAGGAATAAACAACAAACAGGAAAAGCACATGTGTACCTATAACTACATGCGTACAGGCATGTAGAAACATGAAAATGTCTATGTAATATTTGTTTGCCTACTTGCTTTTATCTGTCATCTCTAATAGGTTTACGATAACATCACATGCACATAAGAAGCCAGAAGCAGTTTCCATATCAGCTGTAACTTTTATCAGGTATGTAACTGGTCATCATTCAGTTGTCTCTATAACAACTCCATTTTACTCAACATCACTGTACTGCATATATGTTTTTGCAATATATACATCTGTTTCAAACCGCCCTTTCCTATATTTTCTGAAGACTGGAAATAAACGATGAGTCTTCAATTCTGCACTTGTACAAAAAGAATTTGGCACACAGTATCAAGTAGTCAATTTCATCGTCCGTTTGTAAATTTCAATCAAATCCAAATAAAAAAAAAAAGTTTTCTACGCGGCGTGAAAGGACCTGCGCTATGACGATTTTCGCTTTACAGTGGTTGTGAAGTCATTCCCCCCAAAAAAAACTGTTGTGTGCATGAAAAAAGCTCACATCCATTTCAAATTTGCAAAAAGTGCATTTGTTACTGTTCACAACAACGACTTTTTCAAGGATGACATTTGCTGCAATTATTCTATGAAGTATTCTGAGCTGAAACGTTTTCCATTTGATGTTATCTATTTTCTGCGCTTGGTAGAAATATTTGTTCAATTCAAATCATCTGATGTTTTCAAGTTCCATTCATGCAACACTTAGGATTTCTGTCATCAGCAATCAGAATGTCATAGTAAGTTCTTGTTCCTTTCGCCACGCCCAAGATAATGTTTAGAGCCTTGGGCACATGTTACTGTTTCCAGTCATATCACGGAGCTAGGCAGATTCTGTGATTGGGCATACATTGATCAAGTCGGTGCGCAGTTCAACACGGCTGTATAAAACAAAGTCACACACAAAAATGATGAAGACGGTGATCGTGCCCGTAAGATCAATAAATGAAAGCCAACAGCATCCAACAATGGTTGTAAGTTAGGGCTGCAGGTCATACTGACATTTGGGGCTTCAAGCCGTGGGAGAGAAAAAGAAACCATAATAAAGGTATTCAGAAGAGCGCCATCTACAGCGGTCACACTTACAGTGCTCACCATTAGTGCAGAGTCTGGGTCAATGGGAAGATCCTGGCTGTTCCCTTTGTTCCAAATTCACAGATCTGCATTGACATTAAATGAGGTCATCCACGCGCCACGTTTAATTTTTTCCTCCAATTTTCGTTCAATAAAATAAATCAGTAGCTATTGGCGTTTTATAATCCTCGTAATATTTTTTTTTCTGAGTTATCCATACTAAACTCCAATGGTTTGTCCACCTGTGTTCTTTAGTGATATTGTTTGAAAGATGGCGACACTCGGTCTGGTTAAGGTCCAGTTCAGAGTGTTCCCTAGTGATGTTGTTCGTGATATGGCGACACACGGTCTCGTTAATGTCTACGTTCATATATCTTCAGTGATGGTACGTGTAATAGGGCGACACTTGATTTGGTTAAGCTCTGGTTCCATGTATTCTCAAGCAATGTTGCGCCAAGCCTTGCCAACGCGCGCAGCTCATATCAAGTCTCTCAAGGTTTCCAGGTCACAATAAAACGCTTTAAAAACTCCATTATTCAGTATCGTCTGGGACGGAGCATACGACTTTCTACCACCTTAACCGTCCCTGAAGTGAATTAAAACAGACATTTACTGCTGGGCAGACAAAGAGGGTTTTCAAAGCATAAAATGTAGGCACCCTCCACCCCCCCCCCCCCCCCCCCCCCCCCCCCCCCCCCCCCCTCCTCGAGAGAGTCAAACTGACGTTCGCCAGATAGCCGAACTATTAGACCGGGGGCTAATCTGTAGCCGACCATCTTCCACTCTATTGTCCATTAAGAAATGACAAAGAATCGTACAAACGAATAGACTACTCCTAAGACAGGAAGTTCCCCCCCCCCTCCCCCCCTCCCCCCCTCCCGCGTGGAGTCACAGGTCGCAAAATCGACGGCTAAAAAAAAGATGAAATGTATCCATACAGGATTAAGAACGTTATTATGGTAAAAGTTACATTTACACAGCAACAGAAAGGTTATGCCATGAAGTTTTGATATTATTTATAAGTATTTCCATTTGTTTGCCTCGCGGAGAGAATAGCATGCATAACTATCTCGGGAAACTCTTAAGAAACAGGAGAGGCAGGCAGAAACACGTTGTAAAGCGACTTGAGTCAGCTGTACCTATTATTTGATTGTACAGCAGGAAAGAGGAATATGTTGAAGGCTTGTAACAGTGCCCTTGGTATAAATCCTCCTTTTTGGTAAAGGGGGTGGGGGGGGGGGGGGGGGGGGGGGGGGGGGGGGGGGCGTTGTGGAGGGGGGGCGGGAGTGGGTTGGTATTCAGACATCCACATATGCAAATATTTGAGATTGAATTATGTACATAACATTTTCCAAGTTAATGCACCGAGATGGTTTTTTTTGGTTTGTTTGTTTGTTTTTTTTAATTTTTTATTTTGCGAAATGTGTGACACCTTGTCATTGATTTCCTTTGATTCGTACGTTGAGTTAGGTGAGTGTTTCTGTTTGAATGGTCTTTGCAGACAGAAACAGACCTTAGCTGTATTTGTGCCCTATGTTTTTTTTTTTTTTTTTTTTTTTTGGCGATGGTATTGTTCATAATTGGTAAACAAATCTAAGCATGTTCCAGCATTATAAACATACATTGTTGTTGAGTCTTTCATAATACTCTGTATTTCGGCTGCTGTTCACATGTGTTGTTTTGTTTGTTTCTTTTTGATAAAAAAAAAAAAAAAAAAAAAAAAAAAAAAAATGACGACTGTCATTTAGAACATAGTACTGCTTCCAATACACAGGTAGTGTGAAAGATTGAATTTGTTTGTGTTTGTTTGTTTTTTTTTAACTTACATTACGTGTGTGATTTGAAACATAGTATTGCGTCCAATAAATGGGTGGTGAGAAAGATGGAATTTGGTTGCTTTTTACCTACATTGCGTTTATTTCGTAACTTCCATAATAACTGTGATGTAGAACATGTAGTACTGCTTCCAATCAAATATAATATGTAGAAAAAAGTGCTGTTGTTGTTGTTATTGTTGTTGTTGTTGTTGTTCTGTGTGTGTACCCAGGCTTATTTATGCTATCTCCGTCTGTCTGTCCGTCTGTCTCTTGTTCGCTCGCTCGCTTACTCGCTGGATCATACGCCATCTCTGTCTGTCTCTGTCTGTCTCTCGTTCGCTCGCTCGCTTGCTCGTTGGATCGCTCGCCGGATCACACACACACACACACACACACACACACACACACACACACACACACACACACACTTCACACAGGCACTCACGTAAAAATCCACATTTACAAGTATAAACACACAGTGGTTGCAATCAAATGTTTATAGCTCACTTACGAAAACACAGCACAAACCTAAAAATGGTCACATAATAACACACCGTATCTAAAAACAAAGAAACAAACAAAGTATGAATGTAAGTTTACTTACAAACTGAATAACCGCTTCGAGTATATAAGCAAACAACATGAACATATACTAGTCACATAAAGTTAAGCACAGGCCTTTGCACACAGGGGGTTGATTCATCCCTTCAAAAAACATTGTTTTTTTTTTTTGTTATGCGGCAACCAATGATGGAATCTCACACAGCAGTGTGTAATCCAGCCTGTGTCAACTGGTAGTGCGCACGGGGGTCTCGGTGACCTTGTTACCGCGCGGGATAAAAAGTGCAAAGTTGCGTTAACTGTGCCTGTTTTGCATCAAGCTTGCTGGCGACACAAGATGTGTAAAATGAAAAAATTCTTTTTCCCGTGCAAGAGCAGTCTCTCAAGTGAGTTTTATGCCCCTTCTTTTGGCTGTTTAAGCGCGGGGTTGGTTACTGTCAGCCCTTTTTCTCACCATGCCACCACGAAGAAAACTTAGCACCTTTGACAAAACCAGGGCGATTGCGTGGATACAAGATGGCATTGCAAAGGCTGAAGTGGCGCGACGACTTGGTGTGCATCATTCAGTTATTGTTAGACTGAATCAGCGTTTTAGGGCGACCAACAGCAGCGTTGAAGAGAGGCCACGGTCAGGTCGGGCCTAGGCAGACTACTCCCAGAGAAGATCGTTTCATCGAGAGGCAGGCCCTATTGCAGCGGGATACCACTTCCACCAGCATCCAAAGGCAGCTTCATATGGCAAATAACACCATCCTCAGCCGTCAAGCCATACGAAACTGTCTTCACCACTTCGGCCTCAGATCACATCGCCCAGCTGTTCGACCACGACTGCTAGCAGCCCATAGGCTGGCTCGCCGAGCTTTCTGCCATCGTCATGTGAGATGGAACCAACAACAGTGGTCCCAGGTCCTCTTTTCAGATGAGTCGCGGTTTAGTCTTGAACACAATGACGGCCGAACTAGAGTTTGGAGGCGTGTTGGTGAACGTTACATTGATGCAGCTGTTCGCCAGACCAGGGCCTTTTGGGGGAGGATCTGTTATGGTATGGGGTGCCTTCAGCCTCCACCACAAGACACCACTCTACCATATTGATGGAAACCTCACAGGCATCCGCTATCGGGATGAAATCCTGGCGCCTTTCGTTGTTCCGACCATGCAACGGATAGGACCCATGGCAGTCTTCCAAGACGACAATGCTCGGCCACATAGGGCCCGGGTGGCCGAAAACTTCATTGTGCAGGCCGGCATCAACAGGATGATCTTCCCGGCGTATAGTCCCGACCTCAATCCCATCGAGCATATGTGGGATGAGTTGGGTCATCAGAACACTGGTCAACTCGATGAGGAGTCGCTGCGTGGAATGTCTCGCCAATGGCGGTGGCCACACCCACTATTGAAATGATTTTGTGAACTGAACAGATTTTGCGAACTTTCATTTCGACCAATCCTCTGTTTAATTGTCTGTAAATCAACAACCGTTCATTCGATCCCAATGAAATTCAATGTACGTTGGAACAAGATACTGAATTAAATCTGTTCCCAATTTCAAAATCGTGGCTTTTATATTTTGGAAATTATGCGGGTACATGTAAACTGTGCTTAACTTTATATGACTAGTATATTTCTGCAAAACTGAAGATACACGTATGTACACTGCAAGCATATTGAAAGACGGTATTTTTCGGTGTCACAGATAAATTGAATACAACACGTATGTACATATACACGTGTAAAAAGCACGCGCGCACGAACGCACGCACGCACGCGAGCGTGCGCACACACACACACGCACACACACACACACACACACACACACACACACACACACACACACACACACACACACATATATATATATATATATATATATATATATATATATATATATATATATATATATCATGCAGCTAGTGAGGGTTTTCATATTTAAAATATGTATTTTCCCATTTCCTTCATCTTCAACCCATTTTTTTTTTTTTTTTTTTTTTCAAATCTTTGCCAAATCATTACTATAATGATGGAAGATTGTTAACCGCACTTGTTTCCCCACACTACCTAATTGTTCAGCATTACACACACACACACACACACACACACACACACACACACACACACACACACACACACACAACAAAATTGTGTATGTGTGCGTGTGTGCGTGCGTACGTGTGTGTGTGTGTGTGTGTGTGTGCGTGCGTGCGTGCGTGCGTGCGTGCGTGCGTGTGTGTGTGCACGCGCGCGTGTGTGTCTGCATGTTTGTCTGTAGCAGCACTAAGGTACTGACAATGTTTGGGTTATTGAACAGTAGAGCTGATCACTCTGTTGACACCTTTTGATCTCCCTTGCTTCCTAAAATGGATCCTCAAGCGTGGACTAAAAAGATTTCTCCCTACATGTAATACTCCTCATACAATGATAATAGTTTTTCAGCAACTTATTTCCTCAAAGCGCAGTCCTCTCGTTTGACTTTTCTGTCCTTCACTCGCTGTTTTGAAGTGGTGCTGGATGATGTTTTTGTTCCTTTGGTGGTGAGAATACCACAGAATTATGGACTGTGGTGGTGTATTTTTATTTGATGCCAAGGAAATGCAGATACATTTCATTCTGCGTGTTCGACAGGTGCTGATCAGCGACAGAAAGTTCTGTGAAAACGCCGTTAAATGGTATGAGGCATCTGAGCACTGTATGAATGGTTTTGCTTTGCATATGACTACGATGAATTTTCATTATTCTTATGTCATTGTGTACATTTTTTTTTTTCTTTTTTGCCGTGGAACTTTTTTCACATCGCTGATGGTTAAGAAAGGGACTGCATAATTTCATAGACGTCAGAACCAAACAGAGAAATCTAGACATGAAACGCTCAAAAATAAACAGACAGACAAAACGGGGGGTGAAAAGGGTTTCACAGACAGATAGAAAAACAGAGAATGAGATATACATTGGCGAGACGTTTATAGTTTCGCGACTGTTATAATCACAGGTATGTTATTGTCATCGCTACCACCAAGCAAAATACCGCATTAATTTGTAAAAAAAAAAACAAACACAGCGTTAAGAAAACAATAGAACTGCGTCATCGCGCATGTACGCAAGCAAAGAAGGGATTTTACGCGCGCCGAAAAAAAGACACTTTGTGTATAATAAAAGACAAAATATCTTGTCCCTGGACCCCTCACCCCAGCATCTCCGTCTCTCTCTCTGGGGGTCACTTGACGTGAGCCAGGAGGACGCACACGCACACTGATTCATCTGCGGTAATTGTGACGAATTTCCTCTCAAAACATGTCATTTTCTGGACTCCCAGTGGCTGTGGAGAAGACCCTGAGCGCCCTGCTGAGGGACAATGACGTCACAAGCTGGAAAGTTGCGGGAGAAGCTGAAAACACTGTGGTTGTTTTGCGCCTCAAGCCGGCCACTTTCCATGGGTCAACAAACATGGCGGATCCTGTCTTAAACCGAGCACATAAGTTCAGTATTACAGGAAGAAACCCTCCCAGCCAGATCCGATGAGACCAGCAGAGAGAGCCCGACAGCAGTATGAGAAGCAGGCAAGTGGACAACGTGAAGTCACTGTAACTGTTTTGAACACTCCATCTTCGACCGACGCAAGACTTGAAAACCTGTGTGAACATGACCCAGAAACGGAACACACTGTGGCTACACACTGGAGTCATGCGGTTAGTTTGGATGATCCATTAAGATCGGAGAATGATGCCATGAGCCTGTACGACAGCGCTGGAACAGGACCTACGTGTGAGTTCGTCGACAGCTCTGTCGTCTCTCCACCAACTGACACGGACATCGGTCTATGAAAGCCTCGTGGCAGGATTTAGCACAAATGTTGTTAAAAGTTACGTTGCCACTCTGACCGATAGATCAAGACGATTGAATGACAAGAGCAGAAACAAGTCTGCTTTCGATCGTTCAAGTGAATCAGACGTATTACACGGTGAATCGGACGATCTGGTGATGGAGTTTCCGTGTACGCCTCAAGACAGTGATTGTGCGTTGTGGTTTTGTCTAACAAGATGATAAACGTAACACATGTTGACAGACGAACGGACAAAAACTGGCAGTCTTCGTCGAGGAAACGTGGTGACAGAACACAACACGTTGACACCCAAGCACGTGCTGCACGGACGCTGGAGACGCTACACGGCCTGGTCCCGTTCTACCTGGGATGACACCCTGGCCTCTAGACCCACGCCGCCAACGGAATCAACGTGACCAGTAGTACACCAGTGACATGAAATATGTCAGAACTGTGTCTGGAAAAAGGAGGACCAGTTTGTCATGGTGTCCATGTCAGACGAACATGTACCGAGTTCAGTTGTATGATGGTCGGTCGAATCGTACTGCTGAGGAATCTGTACCACTGTTAAGCAATAAATTTTTTCGTTCGTTCGTTCGTTCGTTCGTCTCTCTCTCTCTCTCTCCTCTCTCTCTCTCTCTCTCTCTCTCTCTCTCTCTCTCTCTTGTACCCGTGACCTCCTCACCCCAACTTCTCTTCTCCTAATCTCCTAATTTCTCTCTCCCCCCCCCCCCCCCCCCCCTACTGTACCTCCCACCTTCTCGCCCCAATTTCTCTCTCTCTCTCTCTCTCTCTCTCTGTCTGTGCACTCCCCCCCCCCCCCCCCCTCAAAACACACAAAACACACACACACACACACACACACACACGCGCGCGCGCGCGCGCGCGCGCACACACACACACACACACACATACACACACTTTTCTCCCTTTCATACCCCCGATCTACTCCTCCACACACAAAATATCTCACCCATCACATTTCCCCGTCGTCTCAATGCACATATTAATTTTACACACAGACTACGCTTCAAGAAGAGCACAGGCATCTTTTCAAGAACGGGTCGCGTTCAGTCGCAAATCGCCCTCAGTCTCCAGGACTCGCTGAAACAGTGGTCCACTACCTTCCACCGGGGCGGGCGACGGTTGTCTCGTTTCTGCTGGG
>JADBJO010025933.1:0-2500 GCA_016801955.1 Conus betulinus | reverse complement strand
TGCCCGGAAGGAGACCACTGTGTGAATCGAGGTAGCAATGATGATAATAGTAATAATGATTGGGATGATAATAATCATAATGATCAAAGTACTGAAAAAAAATGAAGAATGTTTTTTTTTTTTATTTCCGCCTGCAGTCGCCTTATTTTGAAACGTGCCGATGTGTGTGTATGCTTAGTTGGGCATGTGCAGGGTGGTGCAAAAGTAGGTTGACACTCTTAAGTCTCTAAAATGTGCTTTATTTGTTTTTGCACTTTCTATTTTTTCCCCCCTCGTTCTCTACACCTCACGCCCATGGGTTTCTTTTTTCTGGGTGTTGTGTAAAAAAAACAAACAAACAAAAAGGTAGTCCAAAGAAAACCACGCACTCTGCAGCCTCAACTGCGTAGGGTCATTACCGTGACCTACTAGGAAATCGACATCAAGCTGGACCTGTCCATTACTGGTGTGTCTCAGTGCAGCTGACAGACTTCCAAGACTGTGTCAATGTTGAGGAGCGGACACTTAGAACACTGACGAGACTGACTGACTGACCGTCTTCGTGTTGAAATATTCTCACTGCAGTAGTAAGCAGTAAATAATAGCGACTTCCATCTTACGTGTGCTACAACCCTGTATGTACAATAATAATTATTAAGATGTTTCCTGACTGCATCTCTTGGATCCATGACGGAAAGAAAACACACGGGAGTGAGTTAAAATCGTGTTTGAAGGGCGAATGAGTGCTAATGTTACCTGAATGGAAGAAAGTGGCGTGTTACATCTGGGGCCTGAAGATGAAAGTACTGTCAGTCAAAGTGAAATACTTGAACGACATAGTCGAGAGTAAAAACACGAGTACCAGGCCTCCAAACAAAGAACACACACACACACACACACAACACACACACACACACACACACACACACACACACACACACACACAACGCGCTTCGACCTACGGCTACTGCTGCTACTGCTGCTGTTGTTTTTGTTGCTCTTGCTGTAGCTGAGGCTGAGCCTCCTCTTCCCCCTCCTCCTCCTCCTCCTGCTACTGCTACCACTACTACTGCTACTACTACTACTACTAGTTGTAGTAGTACTATTACCACCACCACCGCCACTGCTACTACTTTTTTTTTTTCTACTACTACTACTACTACTACTACTACTACTACTACTACTACTACTACTATTACACCTGCTGCTGCTGCTGCTACTACTACTGCGTCGACGACCACTACTACTACCACCACCACCACACTACCACCACCACCACCACAACTACTACTACTACTACTACTACTACTACTACTACTACCACCACCACTGTTATACCTCCTCCTCCTCCTCCTCCTTCTTCTCATGCACCTCCTCCTACTGCTACTGCGCGACTACAATTTCTACCACCACTGCTACTGCTACTGCAGCTGTTGCTACTACTACTACTACTACTACTACTACTAGTAGTAGTAGTACTACCGCTACATCTACCGGTGCTGCTGTTGCTGTTGTTGCTGCTTCTATAACTACTACTACTACTACTACTACTACTACTACTACTATTACTACTACTACTGCTACCCACATTGATGCTACTGCTGCGGTTACTTATGCTACTAGTGCGTCTGTTACTGCAGATGGTGTTGCCGTTGCTATTGCGACTACTACTACTACTACTACTACTACTACTACTACTACTTCTACTATGGAAACCATATTACCGCAAAGACTGGCCCATGTCGACTGAGGAATTCGTTTTGAAAAGAGGAAGTGACGTCAGTACCAGACTACTTCCCGTCGAATTGGAAGAATCGTAGAAAGCTCTGGTATTTCTGTGGGAAAGAAAAGCGTAATGTACCTACCTATCTACCTATCTATTTATACACACACACACACACACACACACCCACAACGCTCGCATTCTCCACCCTAAGATCCTGAACACGAATCACGAACGTATGCAGCAGGGAAAAGGCACCTTAATAAAAAATGTTTAACTTTAAAATAAAACGTTGAGTATAAAACATTTCATCAATAGGAAACATAAACTTAGGATGGGAGTGAAGGGTGAGGGGGCCACGGATTGACAATAGGTTGACCATAATTTAGATTGCCACCACAGACCACGATCTTGACATATGCAACGTGAGAGAGCGAGAGAGAGAGAGAGAGAGAGAGAGAGAGAGAGAGAGAGAGAGAGAGGAGAGAGAGAGAGAGAGAGAGAGAGAGAGAGAGAGCGTGCACGGGGGGGGGTGGGTGGGTGGGGATTCGACGTTCGGAGAAGCAGCAAAAGAAAAACTTCCACCAGGTGCCTGTTCCATGGGGGGGTGGAGAAAAGGAGACCATGCACGAGAACCATAATTGTTCTGAGTTGTGTACACACAGAACACAAACACCCAAACGCACGAGCGCCTGCACTGACACACACACACACACACACACACACACACACACACACACACACACACACACACACACACACACACAGGACGGGGCAATGATACGAATATTGTCGAAC
>JADBJO010025932.1:10000-17500 GCA_016801955.1 Conus betulinus | reverse complement strand
GGGGGCTGGTAAACGTCTGCTTGTTAGAGGAGATATCGGTTAGCGTCTCGTATGTCTGTGACGAACCGCTACCACGGGAATGAACTGCAAAGAAAGCCATTTGTCTATTACGTATATGTTGAAAGCAAAGCAGACACACGCACGCACTCACCCACGCACGCACACACGGTCATAAGACTTAGGCCCCACATGCTTTCCGGAAAGGGAGCGGTCCAATCATCAGAATCCGCCCCAATTGAACTCCACAGCGTTGAACGACAGACGTGAGTTTGAGGGGAATGGGCGTGGGGGGCATGAGAAGAAATCCTTGTGTCGTGAGTGCTTTTTTCAGTTTTTCTTTTCCATCAAAGGTCAGTGGGACCATCAAGAGACAAACAACGTTCATCCGATTTATGTTGAAGATTAGATTGATTTTTAACAGAGGGACGTTGAAGCAGTTGTTTAAAACATTAGTTTTCGTCTGCTTTTTGTTTAAGAGATTGAAAAACACCGCAGCGTTACCACCAAGGAAAACAAGCAAACATACGAAACAAGGTGCAGAGAGACGTGTATTTTTATATGCATTACAAAAAGTGGCAGGTGAATTTTCGACAAATCTCTCCTGTTCAACAAATAAAAAAAAAAACCCAACACGCGCGCGCGCGCGCGCACACACACACACACACACACACACACACACACACACACACACACACACACACACACACACACACACACACACACAGCAGAAAAAACACTCCCCAGATGGTTCTCAGTAACAGAACCTCTTTTAATTTATAGTTGTAAGAGCGTACTAGTATGGCGACCTGAGTGGCCCAGTCCGGAAAAACACTGTGGCCATTCTTTCATGAAACATGCGAACGACATTAGCAGGCTCAGCAACCAGGCCATGATCAGAGGAGGGTCGAGGTAGAGGAGTGTTGCAGGGCTTTCATGAAGTTTGGCAGATGTCTGTGGGAGTTCACTCATTTCCCAAACCCATACTGTCCGTTTTCTCTGTCAAGGGATCCAGTAGTTTACTCATTTCCCAACCCACACTGTCCGTTTTCTCTGTCAAGGGATGCAGTAGTTTACTCATTTCCCAAACCCACACTGTCCGTTTTCTCTGTCAAGGGATGCAGTAGTTTACTCATTTCGCAAACCCATGCTTTTTTTGTGTATGTAGTGATGTTCGTCTCGAGAATTCAGACAATTACTGTTTCTACAAGCAAAAAAAAAAGTGATTATCGTTCTTTTTGTTTTGTATGTCTTTTCATAATTACTCGTTCGGCTTGACATCATGGGTGTTCACGATGAAGACAGTGATCTGGCACAAAAGCATGTGGCTGCTGACTGGAATTCCTGTCGTCTGGTAACCGTAGGGGCAGTGAACTGTCAGAGGTCCACCTTGTCTGGGGCACGGCATGATAGAAAGCGGAGCCCATCCCTTTCTGTCCGCCGCCTTCAGCATTCCCTGAACTGAATCAGGTAGGCATTTATGGCTGGGTGGACAGACAGGGTTGCCAAGTTTCAAACATCCGACCCCATGAAGAATTGGAATTCCTGACCATCAGCTCCTCAGGCAAAAAAACCGTTCTGACTACAGGATCCTCTGTCGGACCATAGGCCTAAAAAAAAAGGCGTAGAAACGGCAGAAATACCTGCCTTGATCATTAAATGTTTTCATCGCTAATGGCTGGCTAAGGCCATAAGGACAGTAATCTATGTTTTGACCCGTTCTTATGTCTTGACAGCGTCAAAACTGATGAGATAATTGTTTTCGCATGCAAAAAGGAAAACAGAGTTTAAAAACGTAAAAGAAATTACCCTTTTATGTAAAATTTAACGCCTTCCTGCAACGATAATTACTGTTTTTATAACAAAAATCGATACCTGTTTATCTTTGAAGCGACTTCACCGCAGGTAGAGGTTAGCCTGAGTATTTACAGAAAATCTCTTTGTGATAAACACTACATACCTCAATTACAGTATGACCCTAAAACGCATTGCCAGTCATTTGTATAATTATCATCCATAATAACCCCAGGGACGACAAGTCACAAAACACACACCAGTCGTATCTTCAAACGAAATACTTGTCTTTTTTTTTTCTTCCCCTCCCCATCGAAATTTGGTCACGTGGTGGCTATAACCCTCAGGGAAAGAAAAACTATGGAAAACAACTCTCGATACCAACGTCTTACTGTCCAAAGTCGTTGAGGCATAGATCATCATTTATTGCCCAGCCACTGGCGCGCTACGATTGCGTTTTGATAATGCGTGAACATATACTACTGCTGGAACGCTGTCTTTTGAGATTAAGTAAGTAAACTGACTCTAGGGGCCCATGGGAGAGTGTAGACCTCTGCCAAGGTTGCACCCTACTCGTAGATCCGCCCATTGGCCTGTATCTGCATCAGAATTTAGTGACTTCATCCTTTGGTCACATTCCAGCCGTCCAAAAAAGTTCGTTAAAAATCGTAAACTTGATAGTTTTTGTGTCATCGTAATGACAGACAAAAAAAGACACAGATGAAAACGTAACCTACTTGGCCAGAGTAAATCATACGTTATTGAACACACACCACACACACACACACACACACACACACACACACACACACACGCACGCACGCACGCACGCACGCACACGCACACATAGGCACACACACACACACACACACACACACACACACACACACACACACACACACACACATCTCACTACACACACACACACGCACCCGCGCGCGCGCACGCACGCATGCGTGCACACACACACGCGCGCGCGCGTGCACTCACAGACACTCTCCACTGCACGGACACACACACACGTGCGTGCGCACGTACACTCTCTCACACACACACACACACACACACACACACACACACACACACACACACACACACACACAACACACACACACACACACACACACACACACACACACAACACACACACACATCCTTCCCACTTATACCACGCGCATACGCAGGTACGCTTTTGCGCGCGCTCGCGCGTGCTTGAAACGAACATAAACATTATGAAATTGATATCCAATTCTCTACCGACTCTTCTCCTTTTCTCTACACTCGAGTCACCAAACCGAACCGAACCGAACCGAACCAAACCCAAACCAAAATCATCCGGAACTTTCCCTTCGGTTCCAGCCGCCTTTGAGTCCCTCTAAGGCACACTGATAAGTGTAGCCGCGTTAATTTCTCTTTATCAGGCTCTTTATGATTATGAGGTTTGTCATGGCGTTGAAACAGCTCATTGTGCTGGTATCCGAACACCTTCAGGTCGCGTTATCATCCACCCGTTAATCTACTATCGCCACATGAAAACTCAAAACCGTATATAGCCTCTATAAACCACGCAGGGGGTGAGCACTCTGGCTTGTCCGGCAGGGACCGCTGGGCATTCAGGGGGGAGGCCATATTGATAAGATAGCGCCCCCTGTATGTCAGGGGTTCGGTAAAGGAGACAACCTACTGCCACCCTAAATGAAGATTTAGATGAAAGGGAAAAAAAGTTACAACTTGTCAAAATTAGATTTCGGGGCCCTATCTGGGGAAGATTATATGTCTCAAGACTGATTTATTCCGGGGTCCGGATTTCAAAGACGCGAGGAGGAATTTTCAGATCGACGCAGGACGATGTCTTTCTGTGTATACTCAGGAAAGTATTTTTGAAACGTACAAAACAAAAAACAAAAACAAAAACAAAAAAAAAAAGTAATATCTGCTCGTCGTGAACACACACACGCACACGCACGTACGCACACACACACACACACACACACACACACACACACACACACACACACACACACACACACACACACACACACACAATAACACACACACACACACACACACACGCGCGCGCGCGTGCGCTTGCTTGCTTACATACACACACACAAGCACACACACACACACACACACGCACGCACGCACGCACGCACGCACGCACGCACGCACGCACGCACGCACGCACGCACGCACGCACACACACGCACACACACACACACACACACACACACACACACACACACACCATGAAATAAAGAATTAATTACAAATTTACACTCTTTGTGACAGTCAACGAATCGTTCTCTTGTCTACGTTTCCCGTTCTTTTATCAAGATAAAACATAATATATCAAACACGTATTTATTGGCACTGGTTTACGGTGAACAAAACTCGAACATTTTTCCAAGTACATAATTTCATGTGCAGCGTATATTCTGCCCTGCCTATCTCTCTCTCTCTCTCTCTCTCTCTCTCTCTCTCTCTCTCTCTCTCTCTCTCTCTCTCTCTCTCTCTCTCTCTCACACACGCACCCACGCTCACATACACACACACACACACACACACACACACACACACACACACACACACACACACACACACACACACTGGAAGTTCTGATTCCAAGGTAAGCCTGTCCCAAGAAATATGACAGTTTATTTTCATGTGCAGTTGAATTATCTTTAGAGGAAAGAAATGTGAAGAAGAGATTCTAGTGGTAAGCCAAACAAACGAGCTCTCTCTCTCTCTCTCTCTCTCTCTCTCGCTCGCTCGCTCGCTCGCTTGCTCGCTCGCTCGCTTGCTCTCATTTATCAAATTCGTTTATTTACTTATTTGATTGATTGGTTTATTTCTTTTATTTGTCTGATGGTTTGCATGATTGTTCACTATTTCATACATATATATTTCACTTCATATTTGAATTAAAAAGAATGTTTATAAGGCTCTGACAAAAAATGAAGACAAACGAATCACAAGACAAAACCGGCGCGTTTCGACCTCTTAGGTCTTCTTCAGGCAAGGTACACAACACTCAGGACAACGAAAATGAACGAGCAATCACTGATCTTCATGCAATTCGGCGCAAGATGGGCGTTGATTCTTTATTGAATTTTTCGATCGTTCGTTCGGTTATTTACTGTACATCGTGTATATCTATCTTGAAACGTGAGTTTAAGGAGGCAGATACCATTAATATTCTTCTCTTTGATATTGATATTCTGACATAGATAGATAAGAGAGAAAGAGAGAGAGAGAGAGAGAGAGAGAGAGAGAGAGAGAGAGAGTGAGAGTGAGTGAGTGAGTGAGTGAGTGAGTGTGTGTGTGTGTGTGTGTGTGTGTGTGTGTGTGTGTGTGTGTGTGTGTGTGTGTGTGTGTGTGTGTGTGTGTTCGTGCGGACGCGCGTTCATGCTTGCATGCCTTGGCTTGCTTCTGGACCTCTTTAAAAAAGCCGTTGGCGTGCCAGACCAGCGAGCGGAGCACGGTCAGTCTTGTCGGTCAGGGAGTTGTGTCCCAGCAAATGACTTCCCCCTCCATTCCTCAACGTTGTCGGCCCGTACGACGGGTAAATAGAGCTGTTGGTTGTCAGTAAGCGTAAGGAGTTTAGCAGAATGCTGTCCAGTCGTTTAACCTGATGCATATTGATAACATAAAACAAGAGTGGCTCTCGGGAGAGCGCAGACTTCCGCCAAGGTTGAACAGATCCTGGATCCGTTTTCTGATCAGGATCTGCACCACGAATCCGTACAATTTGAAAAAAAAATCCCCCGTATGCTGCGTTTTATCTTTCCACGGAATATGTTTAAAATCGGTGTGCCGTAGGTGGTGGTGTTTTTTTTTTTGTCTTTTTTTTTTTTTTTTTTAAGTCTGTTGAATGGATTCTGGCTCTGCCACTTCGACCAAAACCTGCCTTGAGGATCGTTAACAGGTTCTGTAGTTGTTTTTGGTAATGGTGTTGGCAGATCACTGGGCTGAGAAACGAACCAACAGACAGACAAACGACCATGGAAGTAGACTACCAGATATAAGCTCCTTTGCGGAGGGGACGAAAGAGAGATGGAGAACCTTCATTTTTAAACATCCTAGTCTCTTGTGTTTGCTTCATTTCGTTGGTAATGCTCTTGATTCTCGAGGCGAAGAAGTCCAACGTTGTCTTTAAGGACAGGAAGACAGATAATGGTCCTAGACTGGTATCCCCCGCCCCCTGTACTGTCAATAGTAAAGTGTCTGATGGGTAGGTCTTTCTGTGCGCACTTAATATTCTGTCTATTGGGGGCCGGAATAGCTCAGTGGTGAGCGCCGGACTCGTAATCTTGGTGAGCCTGGGGTTGCGGGTTCCAATCTCCGTCGGGTCGTTTCGATACAGGGTGATTTTTCCCTCGCGTTGACATTGGTTCTGACTCTATTTCCCATACAGTCCTTTGAATGAGACTATAAAAACGAGGTTCCGTGTGTGAACGCACGCATAACATCTTGCACACACGTAAAATCCCATCACCAGTTTTCGGAAGAGAAGGCCAGTTTGGCCGTTGGTATGGATGACACGTTACACATAGCAGGCACCCTGCGACAGAAATGGAAAGAATGAAGGAAGGAAGGAACTTGAGTGAACGATATTGAACGATATTGACTGGATGACTCGGGATACAACTAAATGAAGCGCCAGCTGGCAGCTCTTCAGTCGGCACTACCCAGGTCGGCAGCCCGTTGTGTAAACGAGTGTGGATTGTAAAGCGCTTAGAGCTTGGTCTCGAGCCGAGGATAGGCGCTATATAAAAATTCATCATAATGACATTAATTCATCCCACTCCACTCATCACTGTTGTACGTTCCTCCATTTTGTCGACTTCTTCGTGACGTTTCTCCTGGACAGTGTCAAGAGGTGTCATTTTTGCCGAAGGTGTTTGAACCTGACAGGGTCATACAAAACCACCGTCCGTATTTGTGCACTCTGTCCAGATAATTTCAAATGAGACCAAGTTTTGTTTGTCAGAAAAAAAAAGAAGCACTGCTGCTAAAGAGTGTTTGCCTGAGTTTGTGTGCTTTGTGATCAAAAGATTGAGGAATCATGATAGGGAAACCTTAAGTACTTGTGTGTGTGTGTGTGTGTGTGTGTGTGTGTGTGTGTGTGTGTGTGTGTGGTGCGCACGCGCGCGTGTGTTGTGTGATAAAGAGAGAGGGAGAGAGAGAGAGAGAGAGTGAGTGAGCGAGCGAGCGAGTGCTTGTCTTTGAGGGAGTGTGTCTGTATCTGTGTGCGCATATCTGTGTGAGTGTGTGTGCGTGGGTCCGTGCACATGTATGCTTCTTTGTGTGTGTTTATGTGTGTGTGTGCGTGCGTGCGCGCATGTGTGCACGCGTGCGCGCATGCGCACGCACGCGTGCGTGTGTGTGTGTGTGTGTGTGTGTGTGTGTGTGCGCGCGCGCGCGCCCACGTAGTAAGAAAAAAAATACGTGGTGTAGATAGGAATGATTAGCATAGATGATTACGTCAATTGTTAATACACTCGTAGCTTGGATTTCACGACTGTCTTCATAAGACGATCTCAAACACAAACATTGATCTTTTGTTTCCAATCATCCGACAGACCTTAAACGCTCTTCGCTGCTAAAACAAACGGTCAGATAAAAACATGCAAGCAAAAAGAGCACACACACACACACACACACACACACACACACACAACACACACACACACACCACACAGAGAG
>JADBJO010025932.1:0-2500 GCA_016801955.1 Conus betulinus | reverse complement strand
TTATACGGAAGATCTAGATTATTTTGGAAATGTTTTAGAACGTGATACTCTGCTGGAATCTACGAAAACATTGGATTTACAAAAATAGTGAGTTTGCAAATAAAGACACCACTTTACGGGTGTTTCGTCGGTTGGTAAACAAACTTTGTAGAGTACAAGAGTACGCGCTAGCGCGCACGCGCGCGCGCGCACGTGCACACACACACACACACACACACACACACACGTACAAACACACACGCACACGCACGCACGCATGTACGCATGCACGTACACACGTACGCGCGCGCTCGCGCGCGCGCACACACACACGCTCACACACATTTGGATTTAATCCTTTCATCCACAACGGCGTATGGAAAGTCACAAATAAACAAACAAGGATAAATTTAAGCCATTCCTTTGTGTATGCGAAAACAAAAAACTGACCACCACCACCCCTAACCCCCGCCCCCCCCCCCCCCCCCCACACACACACACACACAGAGACACACACTCACACGCTCGGTCTCCCTTAAGTGATCGTTTCTTAAAGGTAAAGTGTGTGTGTGTGTGGGGGGGGGGGGGGGGGGTACAGCTGTCCCCGTAAAAAGTACATGTTTCAAGTGTACTTCACACACGCACACACAACACACACACACACACACACACACACACACACACACACACACACTCACTCGCGCACGCACGCACGCGCGCACGCGCGCACGCACGCACGCACACGCACACACAGAGGGAAGGGGTGAGGTAGGGGAGAGAGTTTTCACTATCTGTACCGATGACATCTCTTACAATCCATAATAAACGAACCACACCCCGACCAACCGACGTCTCGTTCTGTTCAGTTCAGTCCGTCTACTTGGGATCGTCTAGCTTGTGTCTTGATAGACAAACAAAGACAATGAAGAGAACAAGAAGATGCAAAGCATTTAAACGTACTCCCAGTTATCTGGAATACGCGTGAGATATTCCGTAAAGAGGAAAAAAAAAACGTTTTGGGCTGTTATAGCCGTTAGTAACGGGCTATTCTGGTAAACATCGGCCATCATCTGTGACCCATAATGAACATACCTACAAATTTTCAGAAAGATCGACCGAGTACTTTCTGAGATATTCCATAAAAGAAGAGAACACGTAATGGGCCGTTATAGCTGTTAGTAACGGATATAACGGTAACATAAAACATCGGACATCATACGTGACCCGTAATGAACATACCTACAAATTTTCAGAAAGATCGGCTCAGGAGTTTTGTCTGGAGCGGGCAGACAAACACACAGACAGCATTTCGTCGTTCCCATGGTGAAGTACTACCTGTTCTAAAAGAAGTGGGAGTACAAAAAGGGGAGGGGGGTGATACTGGCTTTTAGACACAAAAACTTCTGAGTACTTGCGCCTCTATGTATGCACGCTAAAGCACACTTGCGACCTTGGTGAACGAATTTTGGTGGGTAACCTGAACATTACTTCCTTCTTCTCCCACCTCCCCCCCCCCCAATCCTGCCCCCCCCCACCAGTTAATGCCTCCGCTCCCAACCCCGTTCAAAATGATTTTTAAGATGCGTCCTTAAGAAACTCCCGTGATGTTCTACATCAGCGAAACAGTCGCCATGTACTCTGAATAGTGAAAAAACAACCAACGCTCCATGAACGGGATGCACACTTTGTCTCATAAACCTATTTCAGCGTAGCTTTCATGTAACGCGCGCGCGCGCGCGCGCACACACACACACACACACACACACACACACACACACACACACACACACGAACTTTTTGAATCTGATATTTGGTCTGTCGTAATTTTCAATCTTTGGCTCGAAGACAGGAAAGAGAGACTGAGGCTCTAAATCTGAAATACATGCGTTTGGAATGAAGACCATACCGATGCACACTAATTCTTGACTTTTGTGCTAATGGATAACGGTTTTCTCTTTACGTGATTTTTCCACAGTCGCCCCCTTCAAAACATGACATTTGTGACTTGCGTGACGACAGGGATGTAGTTGGTGCATCGGGAAAGAAGAGAAGAATGGAGAGAAGTGGTGTTATCCTGCATGAGGTCTTTTGAATTGGATAGATGTTCAGTGTTTTTGTAGTATAATTTTATTACTGTTATGTGTATGAGCTGAAATGTTGCTAATTGAATAAACATAGACTGCTGTACCATTGTAGGGGTTTGCTGTGTCACTGTTCCATTTGTAGGTAACTGTAAGATGGCACTTAATGAAAAGATCTCTCCATATTGTTAAGGGGATGTTATTTCCAGGGCTTGTATTCAATGTGGCACTTTGGTTAGCTTAAAGATCTTGAGTTTTACCTTCACTGTAGTGTTTAAGGAGCAGCCTTAACGAAAGTGTCAAATTAATTAATCTTATGAAGGTACATAGCTGCATTGTTCAATCATAAGAGCAGGTCATGAAGCTTTTCTCATCAGAGAACAAAAATATAGATTATGCACACTCCCACAGTGAATTAAAGGAGAATGATCAGTAATAAT